>CABFVX010004451.1:42237-57959 GCA_902151425.1 Timema shepardi | reverse complement strand
TTTATACAACTGTAGTGGTTGATAAAAGACAAATTCCCTTCCCCCCCCCCCCTCCAAACAATGTGTCCTTTTACATGCATATTACTTACCCGATCACTCAAATCAATCACTCGCTCATGTAATCACAAACTTAGCCACCCACCCACTCTCTGACTTAATATTTTATCCACTCACTCATTCACTTAATACTTCATACGCTTACTCAATCACTCGCTCATACACTCACTAACACACACTCACCTGCTCATTCAGCCACCCATTCACTCACTCACTTAATACTTTCTGCACTCACTCATTCAATCACTATTCACTCACGTAATCCTTCAGCCACTAATACCCCTATCCAATAACATAATCCTTCACCCACCCACTCGTTCACTCACTCACTTAATACTTCATACACTCACTCATTCAATCACTATTCACTCACGTAATCTTTCAGCCACTAATACCCCTATCCAATAACATAATCCTTAACCCACCCACTCGTTCACTCACTCAAACACCTGCCTAATAACATAATTCTTCATTTACTCACTTAACCACTCATTCCCCACTCATGTATAAAAATTAGTTCAATTTTTTCTCAAAACACCCCAAAATGAAACTCAACCGAGACTCGAAGCCCAGCCTTCCCACCCATCACCAGCGAACCAGACTAGATGAGCCTAGCGTTTAGTCTACATGGCCACTGATCCTGGTAAGATATAAATAATAGTAATACAAATATAAAAACCTTTGCTCCCTCGAACGGGAGGGAGAAAAATACTTTTAGACCTGACTGTGGGGAGATCGGGTTTTCGAATCTCAGTCGGATGTACTGAAAGGTTTTTTTCCCCTTAAATGGTTTCAACTCTCTCTCCCCGCGCAAATGCGGATAAACTTCATCTAATTCAACATGTCTCATCCCTAGCAAACTAACGTAATTAGTAAATATACTTGGAGTCCAAACGTCCGGGCTATACGCATACTTACTAATTACGCTAATGTTATAGGGATTAGAAATGTTGAATTAAAAAAAAAATATGTTATTGAGATATTATTTTATGAAATTTTCCAGTCCTTGAAAAAATTTTGAGTTTTTTCTGTGATTGTTTCAACTTTTAATTGGCTTCTCTTGGGAATATACTTGTTTGTTTTTGATATTCGGTGTTATTGATTTTAATTTATATTGTTATCAATTGGGACTCTGATTTTTAGTGGAATTTATTTCTGATTTAATTGTTTTTAATTGAACTCTCGTTTGTTGTTGATCTAATTCCCTATCCTGTGTTGTCGGTTTTAGGGATGAGTTTTAAGGAGTCGTCGAAGATTCCTAGGACCCTGCCTGTAGAGATGGACATTGGACAGCCCTGTGGGGTAGAATAGGAGGCCGGAGTTTCCAGCGCTGATTTTCATCCCTGGGAATCTGGGCCCGTCACCGCTGAAGCCCATGTAGACGCCTAAGGACGTCAGGAAGAGGACCCTGATGGACGATGAGGTCATGGAGGTCACCTTCAGATGGAAGGTCGGTGAGGCATCAGCAGGGACCAGGGGCTAGAGGAGCCTCTCTGACCTGGAGATGCTGATCAATAGCCTTGTGAAGGGGAAGAGGACTTCCACCACTGCCCAGGCTGAGGTGTTGGCAGTCAACATTGATATAATTTGAGGATACCTGGAGGAGGTGGACTTCCTGAAAGGGCGGCTGCAGGGTCGAGAAGAGATGAGAATGGAAATCCAAGGTATGCCGAGGGAGTGTGTGGTTGCTGCTGCTTCTGAAGTTTCAGGTGGAGTGCCGATGAACGTGCAGATGGGTGAACTGAGGTGAGGCTACGCCGTGAAGGCTGCGGGAGGCCGGGCTGCTCACCCGCCTAGGACGCCCAAGCTGACCGATAAGGTGGGGAAGATAACGGAGAGACCCAAAGGTCATCCTGTTCTTTCCGGAGGACAGGACGCCTGCCCAGACCAGCCACCAAACTAAGGGGAATCTCCTGAGGGCCATCAACCCGGGGGCGGCTGGGATTAAGGTCCGGAACGTCCGCAAGATCGGTAAGGGTCGAGTTCTCGTTGAGACGGAGGATTAGAAGTCAAGGCTCGTCCTGGAGGCTTCTCAGGAGGTAAGGGTGAAGTGGTTTGAGAATCGAGAAACCGAATGGAATTCATCCGAAAGTATTAATCTATGATGTGCAGAAGAACTTGATGGAGGAAGAAGTTAGGTAGGCCATCCGGACATAGAACTTCGACGAGGAGATGACGAAGGAGGAGTTCAATGCTGGCTTCTGACGTCACTTCAAGATCGGGAGGAGGAACACTGGAGACAACCACTGGGACCTTTAGTGTGCCCCGGAGATCCGTAACCGGCTGAGGAGTGCCAATGGGGTCTACATCCAGTGGAGCTTCTGTCGCCTCAAGGACTACAACTCCGTGTCTCGGTGCTTCAAGTGCCAGAGCTTCGGACACATCGCCAAGTTATGCAAGTCTCCGACGGATGTGTGCTCGCACTGTGGTTGTCTATTCTGGTCATGGATAAGATGAAGACGAGCATCGTGGTCTTGGTGATAGATCCTCTGGCCATTCAAAAGCCTTATTCCCAAGACGTAGTCATCCCCAGCTGGGGAAGTGACAGGATGGTCTACCCGAGGATGGAGGGCCATCTTTTAATTGCGGTCTTTAGCGTCCAATCTGAGTATGTTGTTCTGTTCCTTAGCCATCTCTTCAACGATTACTGTACCTGTGTCCATGTTACAGCTTGAGTTGGCTGTGTTTGGTCCTATCTTGTTATTTCAGTCCTAAAGAACCCATTGAGCCGCGCATTGCTCATCTTCGGATTGTGCTCCAGAGACTGAGGGGGAAGAAGGTGATCATTTTGGTGGACAGCAACGCCAAGTCGGTGCTGTGGTACAGCGCTGAGACAAACGACAGGGGTGAGGTGATAGAAGAATTAATCGCCGAGTTGGACCTCATAGTCATCAATATGGCCTCGGAGTTTACTACCTTTGCGGGACCTATAGGTCGTGGTACGAATATTGATATGACTCTAGCATCAAGGGGGTTAGGTAGACTAATTTGGAATTGGATAGTTTCAGATGATACGAGCAGTGATCACAATCTAATCCTCTTCGAGATGGGATATGAAAGGAGAAAGACTCCAATGACAGTCAGACCCAGGACGAGGTATTGCGTGGCCCTTTCGGATTGGACGAAGTACCGGCGGGAATTGTAGTTTGAGAGGCAGAACCTGGAGCCCATGGACGACATCGATGAAAGGGTCGGCCATGCCATGAAGAGAGCCTGCGACCACTCGATTCCACGGCCAAGTAGACGGGAGAAGAGGGACAGATAGTGGAATCAGGAGCTGGAGAGTAGGAGGAGGTTGGAGGTCGTTCGTGCGTGCAGAAGGAGACGGGATGGTGAGGAGTTGGGTCTTCTCTACGCCAAGGCGAGGAATGACTAGGTGTGGGTGAGGAACGACTAGGTTTGGTTTAGGAGGAGTGCCAAGGAGAACTGCTGGAGAAGATTCGTGTCCAGCACAGGTAACCGGGACCCTTGGGGCTTGGCTTACAAGCTCACGATGGGTAAGGCACGACATGCTCAGGTCGAGGCTGAGCCGAGAGTTGATGGTCTTGTTACAGAGGATGCCGCTGACACTGCGAGGACGGTGCTAAGGGTCATTGTTTTAGACGATGACCCCGCCAGGGACATGGAAAGACATCGGGCTCTGAGTTCGGAGGTGATGGAGGATTACGCTGGAGTGGACGCTCCTATGTTCACGAAGGAGGAGCTACACGACGCAGTCAGAAGTTGCTGTAACAAGAAGGCGCTTGGTTTGGATCTACTATCTGCCCAGATAGTGAAGTCCTAGAGCTGCATCTCCGAGTATCTGCTGGCGATAGCCAACCAGATGGTGATGGAGGTTTTCTTCCCCGACCCGTGAAAGGCCGGAGAGCTGAGGATTCTGCTAAAGTCTCCAGATTGGGACCCTGCGGACCCAAAGTCTTACCGGCAGTTGACTTTGCTCAACGTGCTGGGTAAGGTCATGGAGAAGCTACTAGCTTCAAGGCTTTGGAGCTATATTCAGGCTAGTCATCTACCTTGACATCGCTGGTGCCTTCGACAACGCTTATTGGCCTGAGATCTTGGAGAAGCTGATAAGAGTAGGATTCCCACGGAATCTGTATACTGTAATCAGGGATTACTTTGGGATAGGAGATCAAGGCTTGGCATGCCATTGAGACGGTGTTCGCCTGGATCCGGGAGGCGCTGTCCGCCTTTTCAAGGGAGAAGACCAGGAGGGCGCTGTTCAAGGGGAGACACTCGGTGATGAGACCTTACCGTTCGTATGGATGGGGTTCCCGTTCGATACGTAAGGGAATACATGTATCTTGGTGTGTTATTTCATGAGGGTTTGTCTTTTTATGATAATTTTAGGATGGTGGCTGTAATTGCCAAGGCAGCATTCGGAAGACTAATCTGAATTTCAAGGGCCAACTGACTTCCTGACTCTTAGGAAGATGTACAAGGTCCTGGTGGAGTCGTTGCTCACGTACGGATGCGTGGTCTGGCGGCATCGGCTGTAAGTCCAACGCAGCAGGATCATCCTTCTCTAGGCACAGCGTTTTGAACTTTTAGCAGTGAGCAAGGCCTATAGCACGGTCTCTCATGATGCTTTGGCCGTTGTTATAGGAGTGATGCCGATCAACCTATTGGTAAGGGAGAGGGTCGGAGGCTACTGGGCGAAGAGGAACGAATTGAACTTTGATGAGGAAAAGATTGACTCCCTCGTGGTTTGGCAGGTGAGATGGGATGCATCAGTGAAAGGCAGGGCAACTTTTAAGTATTTACCTTCTGTGTATGAAAGGATAGAGAATGAGTGGGTGCTTACCAACACTACGCCACGTAGTTCTTCACCGGGCATGGTTTGGTGACCTGGCGGTCTAGGGGTAAGGTGTCAGACTTGTGTGCTCGGGGTCCGGGGTTCAATTCTTGGTCCCCTCACAGACTTATCTGATTACCAAACCCTTCCTTCATCTCTGACAAGACGTGTATTAATCACAACTTGTGAATGTGTGGAATGCCAGGCCTCTAACATGGTTCGGATCCCACGTTAAACTGTAGGTCCTCCATTTCATATCTCAATCACCCTATCATTACACATTAGCGTAAGTGCGTATTACCCGAATGGGTAGTAAGACGCGGTGCTAATAATAATTCACCGGGCAGGGCAACTTCAACTGGAAGCCTCATGGCTTTCGTCTGAAGGAGAACCCGGGCCGCTGGCATCCGGCGCGAACGAATATGCGGGACATATTCTGCTGACTTGTGAGTGCTACGAGAGTGAGAGAAGGATTCTGGAGTTGGAGGTCTGTGAGGAGAGAGAAGTGCTTTCGAGGAGGGAGTTGTTGAGGAACGTTAGGAACTGCGCGTACTTCCTGAAGTACGCCACGGTGGTCGGTAAGAAGAAGGAAAGAAGATTGTAAGTTAACGTAGGGTAAGATGTTTAACCGTTTCTTTTCAGATCTTCGAGGCTAAATGGTAAGATGGTAGGATGCTTAGGTGGTTGGTGTGGTAAGATAGGGCTTGTAATATTTGGAGAAATTTTTGCTGGCAATGTTCTTTTTTGGGAAGGGTAGGGATTAGGGAGTTACACAGGCTCAGACTTGCTCTGTTTTTGGGAAGGGAGGGATTAGGGAGTTACACAGGCTCAGACTTGCTCTATTTTTGGGGAGGGAGGGATTAGGGAGTTACACAGGCTCAGACTTGCTCTGTTTTTGTGAACTCTGTCTAAACTATTCGAAATTTAAATCAAATTCAGAATTGATTGCTCTCTTTCGGCGTAAATGCAATCTACGGAGGCGGCTCTTTAGAAGAGTCGGGGTGGGTACATCCACGAGGTCCCCGCCGGGCAACGTAAGTTAAAACACATTCTGTCGATCTGTACGGCTCAATCTCACCTCCCTCACGCGGTGAACACCAAATGCGAGGGTTCATCCTACTTTCGGATACGGGTGAAGGCGTATACGCGGGGGTTTTCCCGGGCTGCTCGTTGTAGCGTCACTTGCCCCTTGAAGTCGTGGTTACTCTGCGAAAAATCTCTGACTTATGTGCGGTGTAGCGGAGAGAGGTCCCAATTGGGCGATAGAGGGTGTCCTTCAATATTCGTAACTCTCTGAGGCGTCACTTTCCTAATGGACTGGACTGTTGATGACAGGGCAATTCGAGGTCCAAAACACAGTCTGATGAACCAAGGGTGCATTTTGTATTTTAATACCTAAACTGTTTTCGACTCTTACTTACACGCAAATGCGGGTGCACCTCCTCTAAATCCACTCGTCTCCTACTTAACACATTAGCCTAATTATATTTTTACCACACCATCTTACTACCCATTCGAGTTATACGCTTATTTACTAATTACTCTAATGGTTTTAGAGATAAGGTTATATTTATAAGAAATGTACATGCATTTTCGTGGAAAAAAGAGTTTAAAACCATTTAGGAAAAACCACCCTCTCGGGTGCATCTGACTGAGACTCGAACCTTGGTCTGCCCGTCATCGGTAGGTTTAGTCTACTGCGAGAGTTAGCGCCTTAGACCATGAAGCCACCGAAGAGGGTCGTAACTATTACATATGGGTTTAGCCCGAATGTGTAGTGAGACGCGGCTACAAATAACTGACCGTACCAAGATCCCTATAGTTTTCATGTTGCGAGTGTACGGGAGGGAGGGATCTAACAGAACCCTATAAAAGCCCTATTTCCTCCCCTCTAAGCCCTACTCCACACCTCTCACCCCTCTACTATCAACCCTTTAAGAAGCTTTTCTCCGCCCGGCTGCTTCTACCGACAAAGCTCACCCAATTTCATTACAGACCCTGTCCGTGATTGACGGACGCCGGCGCTAAGAGTCACCCGAGACGCCGGGCGTCCCCCCTTCTCCGCCTTTAGTAGAGAGAAAAAGAGACGCTTGGTAACAGCGTCCAAAACACGTGGACCTGTTAAGTAGGATTCTGGTAGGAAGTTGTTTTTTTTCTTTTAGGAAATACGCAGTAAGTCCTCGACTTCTCCACTCATTTAGTTTTTAGTTCGTTCTGAAAGATTTCCCGAGTAAGTCGAATGGTGCTGGATTTTTTTTAAAAGAGTAACAAAGAGGGTTGCATAGTTAGCTGGGATATTGACGATCAAATGTTGTGCTAAGATTATATTCTAATAAAATCATCTCTCCCTCCTTCTTTATATCCTCTTTCTTTCTATTTCTTTCCCATATCTTTCTTTCCTTTTATTTCCTTCCCTGTCTCTTTCTATCTCTATCCCATTATCTTTCTTTCCTTTTATTTCCTTCCCTGTCTCTTTCTATCTCTATCCCTTATCTTTCTTTCCTTTTATTTCCTTCCCTGTCTCTTTCTATCTCTATCCCATATCTTTCTTTCCTTTTATTTCCTTCCCTGTCTCTTTCTATCTCCATCCCATATCTTTCTTTCCTTTTATTTCCTTCCCTGTCTCTTTCTATCTCTATCCCATATCTTTCTTTCCTTCTATTTCCTTCCCTGTTTCTTTCATTCCTTCTATCTCTCCCTCTCTCTCCTTCCCATCCCTCACTCCCTCTTTCTCAATCCTTCTCCCCCACTCCATCTATCCCTCCCTCCCCCTCCCTCTTTCTCACTTCCTCTTTATCAATCTCTCTCGACGCAAATTCTGTTTGAATTCCACCTCCTTCCTCGTCCGTATCCTTGTCGGTATAAATACTGACATTCAGGAACAGAGCAAATAATTAAAGTGACATTATTAAAATACTAAATAACGATGACGTCATGTGAACTTTTGGGAAGGTTTTAATTGTGCGAGTTGTTTGAATAGCGAGTTTATGAATGCAAAATTTTCCTACCAGCTTCTCTGATACAGTTAGAGTGAGTTGGGAGACTTTTAACTCCTTCGTTCTCGGTGCAATCAGGTTAAGAAGTGGCGTCCAGGGTACAGTTCGATGAATCATATGCAACTCGCACGCATAGAAATATCCTTTTTATTTCTATACATTTTAGTTCCTCGACAAGTTCATTTTAAAACTCTTTTTTTAAATTGGGTTAAGAACTTTTACATAATGTTAATATGTTTTTTTTTATCGATGCTTCTTTCTACCTGTTCAGGTTATACGCATATATGATAATTACTATAATGTGGTAGGGATGATGAAGGAAGACTTTCATAAGTAATACCATTTAGTAAAAAATCACCCTCGGTATACCTGATAGGAATACAAACCCCGATCTCCCGAAATAATGTATACTGGAAGCAAGCACGTAGGACCTTTTTGCAAGAAGACGTAAAAGCAAAAAAAAAAAAGTTTCACATGAAAACGACGACATAGCAGTTATTAATATTTAGCTACCATTATTTGCATGACAAACAACGAATAATGCTCTCCTCAAACCTGACCCGACTACCACCCTACCCTCTTATTTTTCTCCCACCCTCTTCCCCCTTTGTTCCCCCTTTTACCCCGTTTACAAAGGTCAAAATAATATTGGTTAAGTGCTTTTAATTTCATGGGAGTAGGTGGTATGTTAAACCAACAGTGTATCTCTAAACGACTTTGCCCACTCCGAGATTTCGAAGCTATTTTACAAAGCGGTCTGCATCTTAACTCGACGCACCTAAGCAGTCTAAGCACTAATACAACTAGACACAAATGTACAAAATAGAAAGAGAGAGAAGAAAATTATAAGTTCACCCTGAGAGGACTCTTGTCTATGTGCTGACAATCCTTTCCCTCTTCCTATAACGAGTTTACAAAGTCATTTTTAATATTTGCTCCTTGAAAACATTGACTTACTTTTTATTGTTTCCTATTCTACAGTAGCCCCATGGTTTCTTTGGTGCTGACTGACAGCTGACGGCTTTGAAAAGTTACCAGATCAAATTATGTATCCCTACGCCGAACCGTATGATCTTCAAAAAACATGTGTTTAGCAACTGTCACTTCTGACAGTCAACATTTAGGTATATATCTAAATGTTGGCTGTCAGAAGTCAGCTGTGAGCTGTCAATCAGCACCAAAGAAACCATGGGGCTACTGTATATAAAAATATACTACCACGTACTTTTTTTTATTTCACCCCCTACCAGGAAAACTCCTACACAACATTTTCATGACCAAGACAAATAGCCAGAGTTATAAAGGAGTTATAAAAAATACATTTACAAAAAAGTGCTTATATATAAAAATAATTTTGTGACACTGTAGGATAATAATAATATTTAGCACCGCGTCTTACTACTCGTTCGGGTTATACGCTTTTAAGTACTAATTACGATAATGGATTAGGATTTGGGAAGGTTGAATGAGAGGAAGTGAACCCTCATTTGCGTGGAGGGAGAGTGGAAAACCATTTAGGAAAAACCACCCTCAGTTCACCCTACCGAGATTCGAACCTCAATCTCCCCGTCCTCAGCAGTCGAGCTCAACACGATTAGCGCGTTAGCCAACTACGCCACCGAGGCGGGTGATACTGTAGGACTAATGTTATAATTATTTAAGAATCAACGAGTTTGTTTCAACGTTATATCTTTAAAACTGCCGAGTACAATGTAAATTCATTAACACGGGAACTCATTATTTTGACCGACCGTAACATCATAGTTAGGCAAACGAGTGATGGTGAAATTTATTTTTTCTATATTTAATGATACATTTCTAAACACAATTAACTACTAAAGATACTATGGCGATAAATAACGAGCCGATTTTTTGGATTAATCGCTGTATTCAAATCCATACAGCAGAAATATCGAGTATATGCCAACAATCTCGCCAATATCTACGAAATAAATTATAGCTCTTCCAGAACCGACTTCCTATTAACGTTCTAGGAAGCCTTTTGTTCTAGCAAAATACAGTAGAAACTCTTTTATTTGAAGTCTGAGGAATGTCTAGAAAAAAATCGAAATATTCAAAATTCTAATAAATCCTTTTGCTGCGTATTTAGGCATCTGCCACACAATAAATCAATAATCACACACATTTTATTATAATAGGCATAATAAAGTTTGAATTACGATAGTTACTAGCCTAGAGCACAGACGAATAATATACCCAGACACTCAACCTTTATGTTAAAATCGTTGCGCTCCTTTTGGCAGTTTGGGTCCTTCACCGCTAGGATCGCTGCGGCTAGTCCTATCATCACCCAGCAGTGACACTAGCGAGGCCCGGTGTTGAAGGACTGAAGCTGGCAAAAGGAGCGCAACTAAACCCCCGTAAGGTTGAGAGTCTGTTTCTGTGGGTGACCTGGCGGTCTAGGGGTAAGGTGTCATACTTCTATGCTGGCGGCCGGGGTTCAATCCTCGGTCCCGGCAATGATTTATCTGATTACTAAATCCCTTCGTTCACCTCTGACAAGACATATTGTGAATGTGAGGAATGCCAGGCCTCCACCGTGGTTCGGATCCCACGTTAAACTGTAGGTCCTCCATTTCATCTCGCAATCACCCTACCATTACACATTAGCGTAAGTGCGTATAACCCGAACGGGTAGTAAGACGCGGTGCTAATAATAATAATAATAATGTTTCTTAATTGTCTGTGATCTAGGGAGATTTTTTTTCTTCTAAAATTAGAAAAAAAAGGTCGAAACATCTTCTTTATATTCAAGAATAACCCAATCCACAGGTAGTAATGTCACCGCTTATAAGCCATGGAGGAACTGTGTTGACGGTAATTATGTTAAGAGGATCCCGCCAATTCCCCAGACCGACGTTAATGGAAGGTGTTGACAGGCGATGTCAAAGTGAAGCGTGTGGGTACTCGTGGCTCTCCATTTGTAACAGTCACACTGACTCGCAACTGGAGGGGGTTGACATTACCGGGATCGCACGTACTGTGTGAAACTGTGCGGCACGCTAGCAAATTGTGTTTGTCGAGGTGTGGTACTCGGACCACTGCTGGTCCGTCGTGGCCTACCAAGGGATTTTTATTAACTATAATGAATTAAAGAATTTCGATCATATATTACATACATACAAAGCTGTGCATAGCGCTCTAAAAACAACTCCGCACTTAATCCTTCCTCACTAACTTTCTCCACACTTCCCTGTCCTCGAATACTCCCTTTGCTTCAACAACATCCATACACAAGAGTCATACACGCTCTTTTATTCTTAAAACTCGTTGGTTTTAATTTGATTGAGAGAGATAATTAATCAATTAATGTGTGCGTAAGTAGACATGGTGAGATCCTACCTGATGCTGAAATTCCGGTGAAGCAGTAACCCAAGTAGGACTACCTGGGGTTGCGATGGGATGATCTTGGTGCTTCTGATCAGACGCACATTTATACCAGTTAGGATGAGAGTGGGTTTATTTTAATTAGCGAAAGAGAGTGCAAAGCACTAAGAGAAACAGAGGAGTTGAGCCGCGGTGGTGACGCACGTCCACCTTTGAGAAAAAACACTTTGCGAACTAACTGGAAACGCGCCTAAAAATACGAGAGAGCAATTGTACCACCCTTACAAAACATAATTAATGAAAGAAAAGGCGGTAAACAGAAAAATGTGATAATTACATAAATTAATAATGAATGAATATAAGAAATATTTAATTAAGTAAACAATAATGAAATTGATACTAAAATAATAAAATATAAAGAAATAAATACTAAACACTCCTAATGTTTCCATTTTTCACTAATTCATCTACCACTATTATCCACGTCTTACATGGCCTACCCCTTCCTTTTGATCCACACACTCTACCTTCATATATTTGCTTCGTCACCCGATCCACACTCATCCTTTCAACATTCCCAAACCAACCAACGTAAGATGATTCATTCACATTGACTTATTATATTCCCTTTAATCCATCCTATCCTGTATTTCTTTTTTCAATGGACACAAGTCACGAATAAAAAATAAAACTGTACCAAACTTAAGTCAACACATACTTACAATATTTATATATATAAATGACGAATGTTAAAAATAACAAAGAAAAACTATTACTTACTAATTCTAGATAATTGTATGATATTATATATATTTTTTCCAATAGTTTATCTAATAAATTATTTTTTATTCTTATTTTAAAGTCATAAATTGGAATTGCATAAAAATCTTTATGATTGTCAACCCTTCTCCTTTTCCCTTTACTCTCAGTAACGCGTTGGCCCCAAGTGCGCATAATTTTCATTTGGTGGCCCCCAAGTGCGCATAATTTTCATTTGGTGGCCCCCGAGTGAGCATAATTTTAATTTGGTGGCCCCCAGGGCGCATAACTTCCATTTGGTGGCTCTCTATCACCAAAATGCTATGAACACTGAGTTAACACAATATTATACTAATTTGTGCAACAGCCCTAAGTACAGTCAGTTACAGTGAGATACTGTCTTTCTTTACACCTTCCTCTCTCCGTCCCCCCCTCCCAGCCACTCACGTCTTACTTATATGTTCTTTCCATTGGTACAGTGGTGTGAGCTGTAAGTCTCTCAATTCAATAATGAGAGACCCGGTTTCAATCTCGACCGGGCATATTTCATGAGGAATTGGATTTTTTCCACGTGTAATGATTTTTATTGTTTCTTATTTACGCTGATGCGGGTGTATTTCCTCTAAAAGTGCCTTCCTCATCATTAGCTCTAAAATTAAAAACAACATAATTTTTTTTGTCACCGCTTTTAGGCTAAACGCATGTGTACTAATTATGATAATGTGTCAGCGATGAGGAAGGTTGAGCATTAGACAAAGTGTACCAACATTTGCGTAGAGTAAGAGCTTTAAAACCATTTAGAGGAAAATAATAACACCCAGCCGTTACTCTAACCCCGTCATCGGCGGTCCGGTCTATTGCGAGTATGACGCCTTAGACCATACGGCCACCGAAGCGAGTCGTTAATTGTTTTGTTTTTTTTAGCACCGCGTCTTACTGCCCGTTCGGGTTATACGCACTTACGCTAACGTGTAATGGTAGGGTGATTGGTAGATGAAATGGAGGACCTACAGTTTAACGTGGAATCCGAACCACGGTGGGAGGCCTGGCATTCCACACATTCACAAGATGTCTTGTCAGAGGTGAAGGAAGGGTTTGGAAATCAGATAAATCTGTGCCGGGACCGAGGATTGAACCCCGGACCCCCAGCACAGAAGTCTGACACCTTACCCCCTAGACCGCCACGTCACGATAGATGAAAATTAAATAACTAAATATACTTGATTTTAAACGTGATGATTTTACAACGAAAAAAGGTCAACATTTGTTATAAAAAGTCTCCCCTCTCCCCTTGGCCCCCAACCCATCGAACCCCCTCCCCCTCAACCACTTGATTGTGTATTGTCTGTGTGTCACTAGAGGCGAATAGAGCGGGTAATTCGGTGGGGGAGGGGCGGAGGGTAGGGAATAATGGAACAGTGACATAGAATATTGACAGTTCTATTGAGAGGTATGATGAAGCCGACCACGGTGGTCTTGTGGTAAAGGGCTCGCATAAAGATCCAGTGTTCATGGGTTCAAACCCGGCTGGGGTCGTCGGATCATTCTGCGGTGATAGAAATCCGTAGCACAACTTACATCCGAGGTGGAAATAGTGCCGTTGGTCACATGTCGATTTATGTTGTACCTGAAAGGTATGTGAAAATATATTTCCCGTATAAATTGGTAGGTCCTTTCACCCTCGCTCGTAGAAAATTCTCGTGCGCTGATATAATAGTTCGATTCATTAAGTGCACGTTAAATACCTCAAATAAAAAAATTAAATAATAAAGATATTATCATCATAATCATCATCATCCGATACAACGGCGAGAGGGTTTGGTTGGTACGGTGCCAACGGGCATGACTGGCGGGAAATTGATCGGTTTTTTTTTTAGATCATATCACTATTTTTCTAAGATAAAACACATGATAAAACGTTATGCGTATGTTTCTGTAACAATACCGTCTGTCGTGCACACCATCCCCATGTTTCCACATCATTGGTTTCCCAAACATCCCCTGGGATGATGCCTGTGCATTTCTTTTCAACTATCCTTTTCCTATCCCCATATCCTAGATATAGTGTGAACCGGGCGGGTAGTAAGACGCATAATGGTATACATCGAAAGAGAAACACACTTCTACACTTCCTTAGATCTATTTCATTAATTTTTTTCTACCGCGTTTAATTAATCGCTTCGGTTGTAAGCAAATGTACAAAAACGCTATTATGTAAAGGATAGTAAAGATTAAATTTAGAGTAAATGTGACCTCATTTGCTTGGAGAGAGAGTGTATACAAATTTAAAGGGAAAAAACCACCATAAATACACCCGACCAGGATTCGAAACCCTCATCTCCTCGTCATCGCAAGAACAGTATATCGTGAGTGTGACGCCTTAAACCAAATGATCAAACAATTTAGACTAACACGGTTCGGTGGCCGCGTGGTCTAACGCGCTACTCTCGTGTTGCACTAGACTGCCGTTGACAAGAAGATCGAGGTTCGAATATCGATCGAGTGTATTGAGGATGTTGTTTATTTCCCCCCCAAATAGTTTTCCATTCTGCCTCCACAAGTGTGGGTACACTTCTTCTAAATACAACCTTCCTCATCCCTAAAAACCACTAGCGTAGTTAGTACCTAAGCTTATAATCTGAACGGGTAGTAAAACTCGGTGCTAAAAAAAATAGACCCAAAATATCTAAATATTTCTTATAACTGTTGCACGTGTGTTTGGGTGCTCTAACGGTGCGAATCTGGTCCGGGATCACGAGCAACTTAACTTTAACTTGACGTAACAATTCGAACCAAACATCTCCATTCTAGAGTATGTGCTTTGATCTGTGATTTGTACTAGTTGTAGGTGACCTGGCGGTCTAGGGGGTAAGGTGTCAGACTTCTGTGCTGGCGGCCTGGGTTCGATCCTCGGTCCCGGCACAGATTTATCTGATTACCAAACCCTCCCTTCACCTCTGACAAGACATCTTGTGAATGTGTGGAATGCCATGCCTCCACCGTGGTTCGGATTCCACGTTAAACTGTAGGTCCTCCATTTCATCTCACAATCACCCTACCATTACACATTAGCGTAAGTGCGTTTAACCCGAACGGGTAGTAAGACGTGGTGCTAATAATAATAATAGTTGTATTAGTGTTTATGATCTGTGAATGTTTTCTGTTTATACCAATATTATAAATATTTATCATTAAACCTTTTTGAGCAGATTTTATTTATTTTATAATCATGATTATGTTAGTTGATTTATATTTTAATAACAAGGATCTTTTTTCAAAGTAATACATTATTCCATTTTATATAATAAAAGCTTTGTGGTTCTAACTTCTTTACAATATTTGAATTGAGTCTGTTCTATAATGATACGATACTAGCGCTTATTTTAATTAAATGTCCGATCACTAGAACTAAGGCTAAAGAGAAGACATTGGTCATAAAACCAACAAATGAATTACTAAATATCTCTGTTGACGTCACTCGCATAATGATTGGCTGGCTAGATCACGTGATACCCTTCAAGTAACGTTCACTTAACGTGAAACACTTCCCAGGACATATCTTACGTTAAGTTGACTTTTAAGTTGATCGTGATCTCAGCCTTATATTCCCCGACCCGATGCCACCGTAAACGTGACCGCGGCCTGATACGACGGAAGCTAGTGATGAGGGTGTTTGTTAGCGAGGTTTTCCAGTCATATTGACACTGTAGAGGAGGGGGTGGGGGGTAGGTTCATGAATGTTACATGTCATCTGTCGACGCTTGTAA
>CABFVX010004451.1:0-20671 GCA_902151425.1 Timema shepardi | reverse complement strand
AACCCGAACGGGTAGTAAGACGCGGTGATAATAATAATAATAATAATTCAGTAATGTTATGTGTTAGGAACTTCAATAAACTCTCTACCTTCATTAATGTTTAATCAGAAATGATCCACGTGCAATAGTGTTCGTGTAAATGTACGATTGATATGCGATGCTGAGGTGACCTGGCGGTCTAGGGGTAAGGTGTCAGACTTCTATGCTGGCGGCCGGGGTTCAATCCTCGGTCCCGGCACAGATTTTTCTGATTACCTAACCCTTCCTTCACCTCTGACAAGACATCTTGTGAATGTGGGGAATGCCAGGCCTCCACCGTGGTTCAGATTCCACGTTAAACTGTAGGTCCTCCATTTCATCTCGCAATCACCCTACCATTACACATTAGCGTAAGTGCGTACAACCCGAACGGGTAGTAAGACGCGGTGATAATAATAATAATAATAATTCAGTAATGTTATGTGTTAGGAACTTCAATAAACTCTCTACCTTCATTAATGTTTAATCGGAAATGATCCACGTGCAATAGTGTTCGTGTAAATGTACGATTGGCATGCGATGCACGATCCTTAATACTAAACGAAAGGGTGGGGAGCCCGTCTATCGAGCGATAAAAACATAGCGACCAGCCAGTAAGTAGAAATGTCATCTGACGCGTGTCATACAGTATATTATATTATTTTAAATCTCTTTCAAGTTTCTTATAATGTTATCTCCCATCCGCGTCTAGGTCTTCCCATTGGGCTCGCCAGTCAGCGCCCTGAACACGGTTCTAGATTCTCCCATTCACGCCTTATGTCCTGATGACAGTAATAAACATGTCTTGTCAGGGTATGTAACGCATCACTATGTAACTTGATACGCTCAACAAATGCTATCCATATGTATATATTTTTTTACACGTTCGGGCTTATACGATTATGTACCAATTACGGTAACGGCTTTATGGATTAATACGATTATATTTAGAGGAAATGAACCCACATTTGCGTAGAGGGAGAGTGGAAAACTATTTTGGGGAAAATGCTTCGGTACACCCAACCGAGATTCGAACCTCAATCTCCCGGTCATTGGCAGTCTAGTCTACTGTCAGAGTAGCGCGTTAGACCATGAAGCCACTGAAGCAAATACTATTCATATTAATATATATATATTAAAAAAAAGTCCTGACTCACTGACTGACTCATAAACGCCCATCCCAAACCCTTGGACCTAGAAAACTGAAATTTTGCACAAAGGTTCCCTTTAAGGTGTAGACAAGGAATAAGGCTGAATTTTGTGAAATTTCCACGGGATAGGGAATAAAAAGAATTTATATTTTCGCTTTAGACTTGCCTTATTTCCATAACTATAATTATTAGAGACTTCAAATTTGGCAGGTAAGTACGTAATTATTATCACTAATAATAATTTTCAGGATTTTTCGAAATTCCCACGGGATAGGGAATAAAGAGGATTTACATAATTCTTATACCACAGTAGGTCACGGGCAACGCCACGCGGGATTGCTAGTAGTTAATATAACTATATCCATACAAAGTTTTATTAAGAAATCGCTGAAAAATCCTTCCCGATAAATCAGCTGTAAAATGATGTAGACCAAGCCTCGGGAAATTGTGATGAATTATTGTGTCGATACATGGAGGTCAAAGTTAGATTGTATTTATGGGTAATATTGCAAAGAGGATTGGAAGCAGTAGTTTAGCATTGACTATAATTTAACCCACCCCTTCCATCCCCCTCCCGTTATAACTTTGACGTCGAAAGGGGTGTGGTGGCCAGTAAACCTTGGGAATTACGAGTCCCGTGCAACAAGGCACTATGTGCCTTCAAAAACGACTGAACTCTGCTCTGGTTTTAAGTTGATAGTGCAGGGAACGGGATAAAGGGTAAGTGTTGTTGATTTTTTTTATATCAACACTTTTTTTCAGCCAAAATCAATAAAATATTATTCCAGTACAAACATATAGTTAAATTCTTTTCACGCGGTGATATCAACAGTTGTTGAATATCTGTCTCAAACATGACGGCATTAAATGAGGAACGTTTTAAATGAAGAGAAAAAGCTGTAATTAAATTCCAGGACACCCTTGAAAGATATTCAACAATTGTTGATATCACCATGTGTGGAAAATTAAACTCTTGGTTTCCACTGAAGAAATATTTTATTTATTTTGGTAAACAAAATTATTTTTTGCAATGAAAATTTCAAAAACACTGGCCATTCCTTGCGTCCCCTACACCCCCAACCTTAACTTCACCCAAATAAAGGCGATGATATTATTATTATTATTATTATTATTATTATTACATTGGCAGAGGGTGACATGGCGGTCTAGGGGTAAGGTGTCAGACTTCAATTCTGGCGGCCGGGGTTCAATCCTCAGTCCCTTCAAAGATTCATATGATTACCAAACCCTTCCTTCACCTCTGACAAGACATCTTGTGAATGTGGGGAGTGCCAGGCCTCCACCGTAGTTCGGATCCCACGTAAACTGTAGGTCCTCCATTTAATCTCACAATCACCCTACCATTACACATTAGCGTAAGTGCGTTTAATCCGAACGGGTAGTAAGACGCGGTGCTAATAATAATAATACATTGGCAGACACGTGTAATAAACGTGCAAGTTCTATAGAATGGTTTTATTTAGTAACAGGGAGGTCGGCGCTTGGAGCTTCAGTACAGTAAATACTAAAAGTGTTTATTTTTTAAACTTGTGTCCCCTCCTCCCTCCCCCTATTCACAGATGAGAGTATATTTCCTCGAATACCTTTTTTCATATCCACCCTATTAGTTTTAATTAATTGTGGCTAGCCATGATAGGTAGTAAAACACGTCAAAAAAATTAATGATGGTAATAATTTGTTCGTTCGAATAAAAAATGTGAGCGTATTTGAAGTTTAAAAAATAATATATATATATTATCTCACAATCACCCTACCATTACACATTAGCGTAAGTGCGTTTAATCCGAACGGGTAGTAAGACGCGGTGCTAATAATAATAATACATTGGCAGACACGTGTAATAAACGTGCAAGTTCTATAGAATGGTTTTATTTAGTAACAGGGAGGTCGGCGCTTGGAGCTTCAGTACAGTAAATACTAAAAGTGTTTATTTTTTAAACTTGTGTCCCCTCCTCCCTCCCCCTATTCACAGATGAGAGTATATTTCCTCGAATACCTTTTTTCATATCCACCCTATTAGTTTTAATTAATTGTGGCTAGCCATGATAGGTAGTAAAACACGTCAAAAAAATTAATGATGGTAATAATTTGTTCGTTCGAATAAAAAATGTGAGCGTATTTGAAGTTTAAAAAATAATATATATATATATATATATATATATATACCTTATAAATAAGATCATATCTCCTGTTTATCTCATATAAAGAGTATTTATGAACACTTAAAAAATATTTATATTAAGTGAAAATTCGAGTGTTCAAAACTGCCCCCCGCCCCCTTCCACCCAATTTATATATATATATGATTGCTTTAATTTCAGAACTGAAAATATTGATTTTTTGTTTCGGATACGGAAGCAATTAATTTGGTAAAAAATTATCTAAATATCTGTTATTTTAACAACAATTTTCGTCTTAGTTAAAATACGAGGTCGATAATAATGATAAAGAGAAAGAGAAAATCTTTGCCAAAAATTAAAACTCGTTTGGTTATTTTGAGAATAGCTTGGGGTCCACCATTCCCTTTAAAACACACACTCACAAAAAAAAAGTTTGATCCATTTCAATAGACCTGTAATCCGCTTACCGGCCATAAATCCTGATTACATCGAGCTATATCCTATTAAACTTATTACTTGACGGTATTTCGGAGTAGATTCTCAATTGCATTATAGAATTACTGTGACAGTTTTACTGTTCATAAAACTCGATGAAAAAATACATACCAACTCACACACATACATACATTCATACACACATACATACCAACTCACATACATACATAGCAACATACACGCATACATAAATACATACATACTTACACACATATACACATACATACATACCAACATACACATACATACATAAACACACACATAAACTCACATACTCACATTCATACACACATACATACATACATACCTACTCGCATACACTCATACATACATTCATACACACATATATATACATATATACACACATACATACGTACGTACACACATATTCATAAATACACACATCACGCCATTCCCTCACAGGGTAGGCAAGAAACTGTACATATAGCTCAAAAAACAACTCCGTAATTAATCCTTGCTTATGTAACCGTCCTGCTTCCTTAAGGGACAAAGGGAGGGCGTACAAAATAACCAATACAATAATATATATATATATATATATATATGTGTGTGTGTGTGTGTGTGAATTTTCTCCAGCTGGACTGCTACACACGCCAGATATTTTTATAAAGAATATTGCTTAACTGTCAAAGGGTACATTTTTATTATTGTGACAAGATCGGTAACTTTTTTTGGGCGGGATATCAGAAAGATAAATCAGAGGAGAACGATAAGAATATAATTTAATTAACTGAATAATATATAATTATGATTAACAATATTATATATATATATATATATATGTTTAACAAAAAAAGAATATTAACTTTAATAATGCAACAAGATAAGTGAATTCAAAAAAGATAAAATTATTATTAGAGTTATAACCCTCAACAGTAATACATGATAATCTTTAGTTAAGCTATGTGAATGTGAGGAATGCCAGGCCTCCACCGTGGTTCGGATCCCACGTTAAACTGTAGGTCCTCCATTTCATCTCGCAATCACCCTACCATATCACATTAGCGTAAGTGCGTATAGCACGAACATGTAGTAAGACGTGATGCTAATAATACTAATAATAATTTAGTTAAGCTACACTAATCGGCAGATTTTAAGTTTAATCTCTTTTATTTAAAAATATATATATATAATTTTTAAATAACGATTGCAATATATAAAGGGCTATAATAAACAGTTAAGAAAGATCTCAAGAGTATGTAATAATTCAAGATCAAAATTTAGTATCAAGTAAATGTTGACAAGGTCTTTTCTCGGCATAATAAGCCTATACATCACGCATTCGAGAATCCCAAAGAATATATCCCATAAACAAAGGATAAAAAATAAATATTCGAATATATATATGTATGGGAAGGGGGGGGGGAGGCATAGGCAATAAACATTACAAAATTGTTTTCATGAATATGTAAACGGTTGTCTCTAGAAGTGCAAAATCCAAAAGATTTCCAAATATAGACGAAATACTACTATTAAAATAAAGTCTTTGCGCTTAATATTTCTAGACATTCTGAAGAATCTTACAATAAATCAAAATTAAAGTATAATTTTCATCGGGAACCATAGTAAAAAAAAAAAGTAATATCTTGAGTGTTGGCAAAAAAGATTCGAAAGGTTCAAGAAAGCAAACTGATATTAATTTAAAGTAATTCATGATAAAAAGAATTTAATATAAATAGAAAATAATCACGCCGAAATAAGAAAAGAGGCCGAAATAGAATTTTTAAAATCTTACATTATGTCAAGACGCAAAGTGTCCTCGTCGAGAATCCAAACAAGTGTAAGGGTTCGGCCAGACTGACAAGCGACTGGGTGGCCAGACTGGCGAGCGAGCGCGTGATTAGCAGATAGCTCTCGATAGTTGTTGGCGAGGAGGCAAAGGTTCGAATCTTGGCTCAGTGGACTGAGGGTGGTTTTTTACAAGTGATTTATTGTTGTGGTTTTCCCCATCCTCTATCCATGCTAATGGTGATTCTTATTTGTAAAGGACCCGCCTCGGTGGCGTAGTTGGCTAACACGCTAGTCGTGTTGAGCTCGACCGCTGAGGATGGGGAGATCGAGGTTCGAATCTCGTTCGGGTGAACTGGGGGTGGTTTTTCCTAAATGGTTTTCCACCCTACCTCCACGCAAATGCGGGCTCACTTCCTCTAATTAAACCTCCCCAATTCCTAATCCATTAGAGTAATTAGTATTTAAAGCGTATAACCCGAACGGGTAGTAAGACGCGGGGCTAAATATTATTATTATTATTTGTAAAGGCCTACTTTGATTATAATATTGAAGTATTTTAACATATCAGTTATATATATGGTTTATGGTCTTACCAATTAAATTAGACCGTTAGTAGAAAATGTGCTAAACCTATCGATAATTATAAAAAAAAGTCAATTATAAAGTCAAAATGATAAATTTTCCTAGCACTCAATGGACTAATATACAATAATATTGCCCATCGCCTGTAAACTAGACTGTACCGGCTCGAGCGCGTGCGTTTGAAACATAAAACGAGTTCTGTCTTTAAGCGCTCACTCGCCAAGTCTGGCTGTACAATAAAGAACGAGGGGGAAAATCATCAGTTTATATTCAAAACGCAGCTCGGCTAGAAAACATCATAGAATGGAATCCGGGAGGTAAGCGATACAACGAGATAGAGACGATGGAAATGAAATGTGGCCAGGTCGGCGACGAATAATCTAGATCGTGGTACGTGGCACGAGTTTCTACGGCTTGTCTGTGGCAGGTCATACAACTACTCGTATCCCGGCAGTTCCTTTAGTCAGCAGGGCCTATCGGTGGGGGCCCGGACGTAATTTTTTAATTCGTTTTGGTAATACGGGGCAGTTTAGGTCAAATTCTGGCGGGGGTGAATATCATTGACCATATTTAGAAGGTTTTATATTTAATTTCATTGCCCTAGTTTCTTGTAACTTCGGTGATAATTAATTTATTATTACGTTGTTATTATTATATTATTGTCTCTTGTAACATAATCGACGTCGCACTCGCTAACTTTCTCCACACTACCTTATCTTTGCATATTCCCTTCGCTTCAACAACATCCATACACGCTCTTTTATTATTAAAACTGGTGGCCGGGGTTCAATCCTCGGTCCCGGCATAGATTTATCTGATTGCCAAACCCTTCCTTCACCTCTGACAAGACATCTTGTGAGTGTGGGGAATGCCAGGCCTCCACCGTGGTTCGGATACCACGTTAAACTGTAGGTCCTTCATTTCATCTCACAATCACCCTACCATCACACATTAGCGTAAGTGCGTATAACCCGAACGGTTAGTAAGACGTGGTGCTAATAATAATAATAATAATAATAATAATAATAATATTAAAACTCTTAAACCCATAAAAAATAGATAAAAATATTTTTTTAAATCCTATAATACCGCTGGATATACTAGCTCAGGCCTCATTTATGGGGTTTTAAGTGATTTGTTTTATACCGGTACGAATAAATTAACAGTAGCATGCCCGGATTTGTCTGCTTCTAGTTGATAAATTTACCACAAGAAGCGCTTCTCATCAAGTTGTCTCGCGTAGTCCTATATTATGGTAGCGCTAGTGTCGTGAGATTAGAGGAGAGGCAAAGGGTGGGTGTGGGAATGGGGTTGTATCGGCTTGTGACTTTCACGCAACCCTTAATCTGAGGTCAAAAGGTCAACTTTGGATGTATCTATATATTTTTCTTATCTTTTTGTTCATACTAGAAATTTTAACGTTGGGTATTTTTTTTAGAGGGTGGGTTATATTTTGGGATCTTAAGCATAAAAAGAGGGGTTAGGAAGTGATAATGATTTGAAAACAAGAATTTTTTAACTTTTTTTTTATAAGAACACACTTTTTTCTTCAAAATAACTAAGATATTGCTCCAGTTAATACGTATCTTCGCATGGCAATCTCAACATTTATTGGGCTATGTAATAAATTGTTATAAATAAAAAACAACGTTGGAATTATTATTTCAGCTATATTCCATGTTTTGAGAGTAATTTTCTTAACACATCAAAAGAATTGGGGAAAATCGCACCCTCCTATCAATCATCACACCGTCAGGTGGGAAAATTGCTCCCTCCTATCAATCAACACACCGTTAGGTGGGAAAATTGCGCCACCCTATCAATCATCACACCGTTAGGTTGGAAAATCGTGCCCTCCTATCAATCATCACACAGTTAGATGGTAAAACCGCGCCCTCCTATCAATCATCACATCGTTAGGTTGGAAAATCGTGCCCTCCTATCAATCATCACACCGTTAGATGGTAAAACCGCGCCCTCCTATCAATCACCACACCGTTATGTGGGAAAATTGCGCCCTCCTATCAATCATCACACCGTTAGGTGGGTAAACCGCGCCCTCCTATCAATCATCACACCGTTAGGTGGAAAAATCGCGCCCTCCTATCAATCTTCACACTGTTAGGTGGTAAAACTGCGCCCTCCTATCAATCACCACACCGTTAGGTGGGAAAATCGCGCCCTCCTATCAATCATCACACTGTTAGGTGGTAAAACTGCGCCCTCCTATCAATCATCACACCGTTAGGTGGGTAAATCGCGCCCTCCTATCAATCACCACACCGTTAAGTGGGAAAATTGCGCCCTCCTATCAATCATCACACCGTTAGGTGGGTAAATCGCGCCCTCCTATCAATCACCACACCGTTAGGTGGGAAAATTGCGCCCTCCTATCAATCATCACACCGTTAGGTGGGTAAACCGCGCCCTCCTATCAATCATCACACCTTTAGGTGGAAAAATCGCGCCCTCCTATCAATCATTACACCGTTAGGTGGGTAAACCGCGCCCTCCTATCAATCATCACACCGTTAGGTGGAAAAATCGCGCCCTCCTATCAATCATCACACTGTTAGGTGGTAAAACTGCGCCCTCCTATCAATCATCACACCGTTAGGTGGGTAAATCGCGCCCTCCTATCAATCATCACACCGTTAGGTGGGTGCAGTTTCCCCGGGCAAAATTTTCCCGATACCCATTAAAATTAACATTGAATTTAAATAAAATCAATAAATTACTAGGATAATAAAAAGTTATGCATATTCATTTTATTTATTCTTTGTTGGTAAATTTAAAAGGTACTACTGTAATTATATTGTTTAGTTGATATGAAATACACTCTTAAAAAAAGAAGAGGTATGATGGATTTATAAATCAAGTTTAGTAGCTTTTAAATAAACAATAAATATATTTATTTGTTTTTAAAATGTAAGGTTATCATTCATTTGACTGAAATTTAAATCTATCTTCTTTTGGGGTTGAAACAAAAAAGTACCTCTGTTTTTTTTATTTATTAGCTAGGCTTACTGCGCACGGACAAGGGTGGATGTACGACTCTACCACCCATAGGCACTACATAGTTCGCCACCCACCTTTTCTACCTTAATGTACCCCCTTGCCTACCCCTATGCACCAACACACACATACCAAATACACACGTGCTTTCTGTGGAAGAGCAGATAAAAGAAATTGCTTGCATTATTTGATTATTTACTATAGTGAAGTTTTTAAAGTAGTAAGAATCCAAGCAAAGACTTATCACAAAACACAAATTCAAATATTATATAAATTAAAAACATAAAGTTTGTATTAGTAGACTGTAGAACGTGTTACTACAAATAAAATATTAGAATCTACACAATAACTAAATAGAAACTATTATATAACATTTTTCGCCAACATTCAAAATTTGCCGCCCCTAAAAAGATATTAGTACGGTATGTAATATTTTTCGCCTTCATTCAAAATTTGCCACCCCTAAAAAGAAACTATTATATAACATTTTTCGCCAACATGCAAAATTTGCTAATCCTAAAAAGAAACTATTATATAACATTTTTCGCCAACATTCAAAATTTGCTACTCCTAAAAAGAAACTATTATATAACATTTTTCGCCAATATTCAAAATTTGCCACCCCTAAAAAGATATTAGTACGGTATATAATATTTTTCGCCTTCATTCAAAATTTGCCACCCCTAAAAAGATATTAATATATAATATATTTCACCTTCATTCAAAATTTGCTGACGTAGGCACGTGCCTACTAGGCCTATGCGTAAATAAACCCCTGCGCCCGGATGAATTAACTTTGCAGAATAAATAAAAGAAAAATCAAATGTATAAAAAGTTATCTTATTTTAAGATTACTTGTAGTATATTGTTAAATCATTAATTGTGTTTTTTTGCCTTTATTGGCTTCCAAAACAAAGTCAAAGATTTTTATAACACTTTCTTCTCTTGACCTACTTTGAGGTAACTACCACCTTTTTCTTTTATTTAACGAGCTAAGAGAAAGATAGAAAGACATGATAGATCAGCAGGATTCGTCCTTCGAGGGTGAACTTTGTAAGAATAAATACCCCCAGTAAGACACCATGCGGTAATCTAGTATAGGGTGGGGAAAAAACCTTCCTCTTTCCTTCTGATGTGACCTACTTACTCGTCACTAACACGCATCTGTGGGAACACTGACTAATCGTCAAGCTCATATAGCCTCGTTCACCTCTGGTGGGCAGGTCGAGGTTTGAGTCTCTGCTGGGGATACATAGGGTATTATTCACTAAATGTTTTCCCACTCTTCCTACAGAGAAATTAAGGTACCTTTATTCTAAATTCAACCTTCTTAATCCATACCCAATATTTTATGTACTAATTAGGCTAATGATTTTAGAGATGAGTAACGTTATATTTAGAAGAAGTGTACCTGTATTTGCGTGGAGGAAGAGTGGAAAATCGTTTAAGAAATAAACCTCAGTACGTTCGACAAAGATTTGAACCTCGTTCTCCCCGTCATCGACAGTCTAGTCTATTCCGAGAGCTACGCCTTAGACCACGTGGCCACCGAAATGGGTCATACCCAATTAAGGATGATTAAATGCGTGCCGTCTAGGATTACGTGGATTAAAATAAAGTGTTGTCCGTCCGAAGCGGAATTCGTCTAATCAATTTTGACCTTACCCACTTGTGTGGCCGAACGGTCTAAGGCGTCACACTCGTGTTGGACTGGTCTAGAAATGACAGAGATATCGGGGTTCGAATCCCAATTCGGTTCTACTGAGGTTGAGCTTTCCTAAATGGTTTTCCATCCCTCCTTTCACGCAAATGTTGGTATATTACCTCTATAATACTTCCTTCCTCATCCCCACTCCATTAGAGTAATTATCATCCATGCGTGTAACGCGGTAGTAAATAAATAAATAAATAAAATATACGTTTATCTAGAATGAATACTAAGACTTTGGGCGTAGGACAAGATGGGTTTGTCTGTTTTTCATCAGTACCCCCCCCCCCTCTTTCCCATCTCATTGAATTATCTTTTTTTAATTTCTATTTTTATAAGCCTAGCCGACAACTGGTGTATAATACTTAGAGCCCCGTAAAAATGGTGAGATGCGATAAAGAGAAAAAAGTACCAAACAAAGATGGAATCAAGTATTTCTCTCCTTTGATTGATTTTAGATATGATTAACATTATTTTACAATGTTTTTGAAAAGCTAAATAAAATGAAATTGTCTTGTTACACGAAATACTCCTATAAAACGAAACAACACCGTTTTTTACAACAATAACAATTCTTTAAATAAACATGAAATTAAGAAGAAATTTAAACCATGCTCAAATTTTGTTGTAGTGTAAGCTAACTTAAGGTTACAAAATTGTGAAATATGCAGAAACTTGACAAAGAATTGAAAAACATATATATATAAGGTTTCAATAATAAATTTTAATTTTGTATACATTGTCTCAATTAAACAACTCATATAACATGTAATTTTGAATAAACACGAAATAACACCGAAAAGTGAGATTTAAAAAACGAAATTTAACTAAATATGAAACATTTTTTATGGGGTTCTAATAATACTCTATCTTTGTTACTGGTAATATTACTACTATTGCTAAAACACTACCAACCTGAAAATATGACTCGCGTGAGCTCATCCACAGACTACCAACAACACGATACAAGATCCTTTGTACAATAATACTGCCATCTGCACGCAACCATGATATTAAACTTGTGATATTTTATTAAGCTCACTTCAGCATTTTTGACATTTAATCAAGTCTAGGTACGGGTTATTTCATCTTAAGCTTCAACTCTTGGAGAAACCCAAACTACACATGGTACAATTGATCTAAAATAACATATTAATAGCCTATCTCACCCCACAGATAACACCTAACTTAGGTAGGTAATACAGCTAGAACCAGACGTCTTAAGAGCCCGTCTCACCCCACAGATAACACCTAACTTAGGTAGGTAATACAGCTAGAACCAGACGTCTTAAGAGCCCGTCTCACCCCACAGATAACACCTAACTTAGGTAGGTAATACAGCTAGAACCAGACGTCTTAAGAGCCCGTCTCACCCCACAGATAACACCTAACTTAGGTAGGTAATACAGCTAGAACCAGACGTCTTAAGAGCCCGTCTCACCCCACAGATAACACCTAACTTAGGTAGGTAATACAGCTAGAACCAGACGTCTTAAGAGCCCGTCTCACCCCACAGATAACACCTAACTTAGGTAGGTAATACAGCTAGAACCAGACGTCTTAAGAGCCCGTCTCACCCCACAGATAACACCTAACTTAGGTAGGTAATACAGCTAGAACCAGACGTCTTAAGAGCCCGTCTCACCCCACAGATAACACCTAACTTAGGTAGGTAATACAGCTAGAACCAGACGTCTTAAGAGCCCGTCTCACCCCACAGATAACACCTAACTTAGGTAGGTAATACAGCTAGAACCAGACGTCTTAAGAGCCCGTCTCACCCCACAGATAACACCTAACTTAGGTAGGTAATACAGCTAGAACCAGACGTCTTAAGAGCCCGTCTCACCCCACAGATAACACCTAACTTAGGTAGGTAATACAGCTAGAACCAGACGTCTTAAGAGCCCGTCTCACCCCACAGATAACACCTAACTTAGGTAGGTAATACAGCTAGAACCAGACGTCTTAAGAGCCCGTCTCACCCCACAGATAACACCTAACTTAGGTAGGTAATACAGCTAGAACCAGACGTCTTAAGAGCCCGTCTCACCCCACAGATAACACCTAACTTAGGTAGGTAATACAGCTAGAACCAGACGTCTTAAGAGCCCGTCTCACCCCACAGATAACACCTAACTTAGGTAGGTAATACAGCTAGAACCAGACGTCTTAAGAGCCCGTCTCACCCCACAGATAACACCTAACTTAGGTAGGTAATACAGCTAGAACCAGACGTCTTAAGAGCCCGTCTCACCCCACAGATAACACCTAACTTAGGTAGGTAATACAGCTAGAACCAGACGTCTTAAGAGCCCGTCTCACCCCACAGATAACACCTAACCTAGATAGGTAATACAGCTATAACCAGACGTCTTAAGAGCCCGTCTCACCCCACAGATAACACCTAACATAGGTAGGTAATACAGCTAGAACCAGACGTCTTAAGAGCCCGTCTCACCCCACAGATAACACCTAACCTAGGTAGGTACTACAGCTAGAACCAGACGTATCGTGCTGGGTTTTTTTGTATTCTACTTTTAAAAAAACACTAGACTTGATATCATTGAAACCATTTCACACATTTTTAGAAATACGGCAAATTTGAAAATTAATCATTTAAAAATTAATAAACTACTAAACTGGTTCCAATTTCACTATTTTTGAATGAAGAATACATGGAAATCGCACTTCCGATAATTATATGTTTCAAGAGTAATTCTGTTTCCAATAACCCGGTTAGTCATATGTGATTGTTAAAAGGCATGATATATGAGATATCCCTTCTTTTCACATTTAACTTGAGAAAAAATGTATTTGAAATGGATCATAAAAACTGACAATATACTGTACATCACTATAGCCAACACTGTTTAGAATATGATGTTGAAATAAAATATATATTTCGTTAAAATAAGATGTTTCTGAGACTTAATATTGTCTAAGTAAACTAGATTATTCGTAAAGTAATAACTGACCCCGTAGTATAGTAATTATGAACCTGGTGGTCTTGAGTTCGATTCCCGGCTGATACCATGGGTATATTTCCTGAAAGTTTTGAACTATTCAAACGGTCACCAAGGTTTGGTTAATTAGGCTTAAGTTGGATTCTAAGATCAACACCGACTTCACACCTTCATAATCACCAACATCACATCGGGTGTACGACGAGTAGACCTCATGTGCTGCACCCTGGGTAACGCTCTGTGCCACAAGAGCAGCTAATAGTCTACATAAAGGGGACCGAACTGGGTACTATAATATAGGTCTCCCGGTCAATTATTATCTAAACATATTTATCGTTGATTGTAGGATATTTGAACTACTTACATACATATATATACACGTACATACATATATATACACATACACACATATATATATACACATACATACAAACTCGTGCATACACATATATACATACATATACACACATACATAAATACTCGTGCATACATACAATCATACATGTATACACATACATACATACTCGTATATAAGATATTTTTTCAATACAATATCTACTAGTCAAGTTGTTTGAATTATTTCGTTATTTTTAGAGTTGGATTTACAGTATGTCTACGGGAGTAGTTTAAAATAAATACAAAATTTTAACTGACATCATAGCACTACCATAAAAAAATACATTTAAACTAATTTGTTACTATTTTTAACAACAAATATATGTATTATATATTTTCATATTATGTATATAAAAATATAGCGTTTTATTTAACGTAAACCTGACTGTTTATTTACTACACATTAGTTACTACAAAAATTACACTCTGCAGTGTAACGACTCGTTAACTTGCGGGACGATCGGTCCATTAACCTTCTTCTTTGTCCGTTTTAGTTTACTGTCTCCATTTCATGTCTGTCCTTCGATCTTTACGAACTAGAACAGAACTAACTTTTATATTAACGTAACTCAATAAAAGAATAGTTAAAAAAAAATATCACTTCATCAAAACAATTGTTACCAAGTTTACTTCAAAGAAACAAGACTTTAAAAAGTTCAACTCGTTAAAGGCAAAACTTTAGTAAAACTCGTTACATCTTATTTATTTCTCGTTAATTAGATTGAACCCTATTGGTCCCATTGTTAAGTGGTTCTATAGTGTAATTAACAAGGAAACTTTTATGATAAAACTGACTTGAATCGCTAACAGCAGGAAGGAAACATGTCCCAAATAACAAATTTTTCAGGAGAAACAAAAAAACTATTTTTTACTTATTTAAGGTAAAAGTCATTTTTAAAGTGACGTCACATGGTGGTATTTTAAATCACGTGTTTTTTAAGCAGTAAATGACACGTATGCTATAAATATATGCTATAAATTTGTAAATAACTCAATTTACGTACTTTGTGGTTCCTTTCTGCGATTAGCAAATTCACTTATAAGACACACGAATAAAAAGTTTGTATATCTTGCGGGGAATAAAAGTCATCTTATAAAATAATAATTCTATATTTTTCCTAATTTATTATAAACTATATGTAATTCATTTGTTTACTCGCTCATATAATTTTTCTAAAAAAAATCAACTTATTTTTAGTTCTTAAGAAAGGAGCTAACAATTTTACGCCTTTTATTTTTTAACTACCCTTATTTTATCCATTATTCTTATGACTAAAAAAAAGCGATTTTAATCATATAACCTGAATTTTTACGAAAGCTATGACAAGGTGATCTGGATTCCACAGTTAGGTATCTTCATGAATAATTAACCAATTTAAGTGTGTGTTTCTTTTTTTTTGTAAGCGGTGTGGCAACACTGTAATTTGTATTCTTTTTACATTCCATTTAATTCCTTTATAACATATTATTTAATTATTTATATTGATATTTTATGATGAAATATAAACACACCCACAGTAGCAGGCAAATTTTTACCTTTACTTCTGACCTACCTGATCAAACTAGGACAGGCCAGTCGACCACGCTGACGTTTGGATTTATTTGCAGATGAAAGATGAATGACAAATGTATCAGATCACTTGAAGCGGTCTTTGAGTACTTACACTAATTATTATTATTATTATTATTATTATTATTAGCACCGCGTCTTACTACCAGTTCGGGTTATACGCACTTACGCTAATGTGTAATGGTAGGGTGATTGTGAGATGAAATGGAGGACCTACAGTTTAACGTGGGATCCGAACCACGGTGGAGGCCTGGCATCCCCCACATTCACAAGATGTCTTGTCAGAGGTGAAGGGAGGGTTTGGTAATCTGATAAATCTTTGCCGAGATCCTTACACTAATTAATGTCTCAAAGTAGCTAGTTATGGTCTTGAAGTAGCTCCTACATCTATGTCCTTGATTGCTAACGTATTATGAAGTTGGGCTATAATTTAAGATCAACTTAACTCAACACTCACACATAATAGCTCATGGAATAAAAACAGGGTACCCTTAGATTATTAATAATACTCCATTTACAAATAGTGGTTTTTCTTTATAATCCCGAGGACCCCGGTTTGAATCCCGTACCAGGAATTTAGTAAAGGTGTAGCACATTTGGGCGGTATTAGCCAGCAACGACGAACGAGCTGTGAGCAAAATGATAAGTTTTCCACCTGCTAAGTCCCTTTGGAAGTTTGGGTTTATGATCATTTTTAAAAGAAGAATCACAGAACTACGGGCTTTTAGTACAAAAAAATCATATTTACCTAAAATAAGGTATATATGATGTATTAATATGGTGTTCTAAATGTGTGTCTTTGGTATTCACGCTCGTGATATAACGCCGTGAGATAGATTAGATAGGCTAAACACAGTACTTTACTGCTTCAAGAGTAGAGTTATTATAATGGCAGGGGTTATAAGGAGAACAAGGTTTTTACAATTTTCAAAGCAAAACTTTTTTGGCCAAAATAAATCAAATATTTCTCCAGTAGAAACAAAGAGTTAAATTTCCTTCACACGATGATGTCAACAATGATTTAATTAGATGAGAAACTTTTTAAATTAAGAGAAAAAGTTGTCATTAAATTCCAGGAAAATCTTGACAGATATTCAAAAACTGTTGATATCACCGTGTGAAGAAAATTAAACTTTATATTTATACTGGTGAAATATATATATTTTTTTCATTTTGGCCAAACAAAGGTTTTGGTGTAAAATCTGTCGGAAAAAAACTGACCTTTTATCGCGTTCCCTGTATCCCCACCTTAAGTTAAATCGACAGTAAAAAATTGTTGCACAATCTTAACATGTGCATATAACTTATGGTGGGGATTTATTGATCTAAAACCATTACAGTTAACTAGTTATAAAGGTGACCTGGCGGTCTAGGGGGTAAGGTGTCAGACTTCTATGCTGGTGGCTGGGGTTCAATCCCCGGTCCCGGCACAGATTTATCTGATTTCCAAACCCTTCCATCACCTCTGACAAGACATCTTGTGAATGTGTGAGAATGCCAGGCCTCCACCATGGTTCGGATTCCACGTTAAACTGTATGGTCCTCCATTTCATCTCACAATCACCCTACCATTACACGTTAGCGTAAGTGTGTATAACCCGAACGGGTAGTAAGACGCGGTGCTTAAAATAATAATAAATAGAGATTATTGGACTCACTCCCCATGAATCATCCATCCCAACCCTGTAAGTCCCTACGGTGCCCTGGTAGGGTTGTATTTAGGGTTGGCTACCGGGCACCCAGATAAAACTGGGGACGTTATTATATATATAATGTCTACCAAACAACATTAAAAGAAAGCGTTCAAATCGCATTTAACTAAATTATAAATGTCTATCGTTTGAAAACATTATCAGTTCAAATACAAACAAAGAAGATAATTGCGAACAATACGCAAATTAGAAAGCTAGGATGGATACAACCCATCCTCTACCCAAAAGGGTTAAGTCATTCAAAAGATAATTCTGAATAAATTACATTAAGCTTGTCTTGGAAGTCTAATTATTTTACATATCCGTCATTATAAAACATACTTTTATAACATAATTTGTATAGTTTTGTTCGTATCTAGCGCTAAACCTAATGTTAATCAGAAACATGTCTATCTTCATCCAATAAACCGCGAGGCCGGAGTAACTTAGGCAGGAAAATAACAAAGTTATTTATACCTTATCAGCTCGGTTAGCAATAACCTCCTAACCTTATAAAAATATCTAATGTATTCCCCGATAACATAAAATATAAAAAATTATGATACAAAAATCATTAGAGACACGTGATAGCACTTCTCGTTCCTTTCCTCAATCTTTAGCGCCTGCGCACAACGTCGGGAGGATGGTCATGAGGGGGTAGGGAGAGACACGTGATAGCACTTCTCGTTCCTTTCCCCAAGGCTTAGCGCCTGCGCAGCGTCTTGAACTCGGGGATACGTACAAGCGAACAGGGGTCACATGCCACTTTGTGACGTCATTCTTGTTTTCGATGCGCAGTGTTCTGTGTTGGCGTGCGTGGAGTGTCCATACAAGGCGCTGACTTCCCGGTAAAATGGGGTAAGTGTGTATAGACTATCTTAAGGTGACGGAGGTTCGTGGCTATATTGATTGGTTTGTAGCCACGGTACAGGTGTACTTGGGGTGGTTTTTCCAAAATGGTTTTTGTACCCTCCCTCGATGCAGATGCTAGTACACTTCTTCTAAATATAGCTTTCTTAATCCCTAAAAACATTAACGTACATAAGTATATAACGCAAACGTGTAATAATGCATGGCTCAAAATGGACCCGTCAGGCTATTGACCGGCCTGATCTTTCCCCATAGCTAATTCCATTAGATTTCCATTCGTGGGACTACTTGGAACAAATTGGTTACTCAACTATCAATGCCAGTAGTGAAATATTTCGTCAACATATACAAGAAGGCCGCCGACGGATCCGATAAACACCTGCTGGTATTTTTGAAAGAGTGCGGCATTCTAAGACACGACGACTGCAGTCTTGGATTTAGACCAAAAAAAGGGCCATTTTGATCACTTCCTAAGATGTTAAGCAGCTCTACGTTACTGTGGTACAAACAGGACTATATTATTATTATTATTATTATTATTATTATTATTAGCACCGCGTCTTACTACCCGTTCGGGTTGTATGCACTTACGCTAATGTGTAATGGTAGGGTGATTGTGAGATGAACTGGAGGACCTACAGTTTAACGTGGGATCCGAACCACGGTGGAGGCCTTGCATTCCCCAACATGACTATAACTTGGAAAAAATGTCAAATGGGACACATTTATATATTAACTTTTGTCTATAACGTCCCTATTTTATTTTGGGTACCCGGTAGCCAACCCTAACTACTACACTACCGGAGCACCCTTGGGGGTTACATGGTTGGAATGGACCCGGAGAGGTAGGGTTTGGGATTGATGGTTCGTGGGGAATGAGGCTAGCAAGTTAGTCCAAGAAGATATGTTTATTACTCCAGATAGATACTAAGCTACTACATAAGAATGAGGTAATCCCCGTGACGAGGGAGCACGCACGATAACGGGACTCGCGAAAACTACCCAGAGACCCGCGATCGACCCTCCGGCAGGGGTGAACCGCCAGATCACATGTTATAACGTCACCTCGTCTAACCGGCTACTCCACCACACATACATCCAGTATGGCTTCCAACATTCAACAACCGTGTGTTCTTCTCACAAACTTGCTGATCTCGATTCACACTAGTCAGAAGGTCCATCGGTCGCACCGTGCTCTCTCGTCAACAGGATGCAAGCTATATGAGCTATATGCTGTTCTAAGCAGGATGGCAACCCAATACTCTTGACTTCCCAGGAAATGTACAAGCGTGGGATAACCTCCTACCAGAATAAGCCTTAAAATAATGATGCTCTTACATGTCATTATTTGTGTCTCGCCCGTACACCGCTGAAGGGTGGTCCCACATGTTACGTAACACCCTGTACATACGTGTGTGTGTTTGTGTATGCATGAATGTGTGTGTATAGACCATGTCCAAGTAAAGGAGTGTTGACTGAAGCCACCCGCCTATAGGTCCGTGAAGTAAATTGACACAAGAGTGTAAGGGAGACCGGTTTATTTACCACCCAGAGGGTAAACTCGACACTCTTTGCTAAACAAAGAGATAAATGATCTATCTCTCTATCTGTGCTAGACGTGTATATAACTGGTCTCAAAGTTTAAGGATAAAATCTTAAATTTTCTATAGTTATATCTTCTTCTTTTTTTAGAATAATTAATATAAAAAACTTATTTTAGTTTCTTAACAACAAGAAATAACTACAATGTTTTCCTTCTAAACAATACAATTAATCTTTCTCTTTCATATACTTTCATTTAACTATGCACTTTAAATAAATAGCTAGCAATCTTTCCCGTTTAATTTTAACTACCAATTTTTAAAATTGCGCTACCATGAAGAGCGCTTAATTTGTGTTAATTAATTATCATCACTTCTAGTAGCGTATTCAATAAAGTCAGGGGGGGGTGTTTATTAATTATAACTAGGACCGGGACTTTTTTTACCTAGGTAAACATAATCAAAAAACAACCAAAAAAATGAACCAATTGACTTTAATTTTATAAATAATGACCTGAAAAAAAACTCGTATTGAGCACACGACCAAATCAAACACTCACTTTAAAAATGTTAAATGCAATGAAAAGCAGTTAACAACTAAACTCTTAGATTCTGCTGACTGTAATACTAATAATTTACAAATATTTGTTTTAGATGTAAAAGCTACCTCCTCCCAACACAACCCTCTCCAGTCTAGTTACAGTCTCACCAGGAATGTGTAATACCTCCTTCAGAAGTAATAGTTACCCTCTCCAGTCTAGTTACAGTCTCACCA
>CABFVX010004450.1:0-65404 GCA_902151425.1 Timema shepardi | reverse complement strand
GAGACAAGGTAAAACTCAATTGCTTTCTTCAGTTACCGTCAATTGGGGGCTGGCGCTGAAGCGACTCTTCACTTCCTACGACCATTTACTGGGCCCTTAAAATCTCATCTGGGTACAATAAAGTCATTTTCCACATATCATTCTGAATGCTATTACAGTAGAAATTATTCATTTAGCAAAGATTAAATAAAGCTGTATTTTACTAGATGAACATATAATAATAGAGTAGGCCTAACTATAATACATTCATGACCTTAGTTTACTTGGTTGACAGTTCAAAAAGTTACTAGAAACAATCCTTACCTAATATATCCCTACGCCAACAGCTGACCTGTCACTTTGGATAGCTGTGATGAAAACGTATAGTAATGTATGAATTTGATAGTTAACCACAGTAATTTAGGCCAGTATTATTTATACATTTATTTGAGGTCGAACACAAAGCTTATTTATCGTTTTATTCTGCTTTTAAAAAATATTATTGACATCACTTTCACAAAAGGTCTAACTACTATAGTTCCAAAATGGCAAGCGACGATATTAAACCATGTATTATTATTTGCACCGCGTCTTACTACCCGTTCGGTTTATACGCACTTACGCTAATGTTGTAATGGTAGGGTGATTGTGAGATGAAATGGAGGACCTACAGTTTAACGTGGAATCCGAACCATGGTGGAGGCCTGGCATTCCCCAGATTCACGAGTTGTTATTAATGCCCATCTTGTCAGAGGTGAAGGAAGGGTTTGGTAAACAGATAAATCTGTGCCGGTACCAGGGATTGAACCCTGGACCCCAGAACAGGAGTCCGACACCTTACCACTAGACCACCAGGTCACGTAAGCCATATAATTGAACGTGACGGACACAAGTTATTTACAATGATGCATACACGTAGTGGATAAAAATATTTTATTCAGTTAAATATTTAGAAATACGGTAAAATAATCATAAAATAATGTATTGAAAAGATAAAAAGTGACAGGTATTTTCCCTTTTCCAAGTAAATGTGATGCCCATATTAAAAGGTATTAATGTATGCACTAAATTACCCATCATTATATAACATTCCAAAACGGAGAATAAGTACTTTTAATAATGTTTAAAATATTGTTTCGGATTGGTTAAAAAGAAAATTTAACAATTATGAAACACTGTAAGAAAACTTAAGCTTACGTTATTTTAATTGTAAAATATAACATGTATTAAAAAAAAATTACTATTTATAACAAAAGAGTAATCTTTTACAAGTTTTGGCAACCCAAAACCTAAACATACGATTTTTGAACTATCATCCAGATAAAATATCTATCATGAACAGATTTTATTTTAATTTGTTAACTGAAGAATAGAGATTATATATACTCCTTTCATGGTAATAATTTCTCTCTGAAAGGTCTTTTTTCCTACCAATATCCTACTATATAACAGATTTCTGGTAGGGAAAAAGGCCTTTCAGAAAACAATTCCTACGGTGAACATACTTTACAATAGTAAAAGCTTTTTTCATAAATAATCTATAGATTTACTTATTACCAACACACGGAATAAACGTAAAGCTCATCTTGTTTAGCTTGCTGGTAATTGGGAGGTTGAGGTTCGAATCCCAGCCGAGTATACTAAGGGCGTTTATTCTTAATTTGTTCCCCCCTCTCCCGGATATTGGGAAGGCTTAGACGCAGCTGGGACGATAGCATCAGAATCGACCTGAAAATGATCGAATGTAGTGAGGTGGACTTGTTAGAACTAACTTAGTATAGAGATAGTTGACGTACTTTGGCTGGGTGAATAAATTTGGGCCAAAATAAATATATAATATAAAATAAAGATCAATACTCTCCTATATCCATCGATTTAAATTAAGAAATGTGTTTATATTCGTATAATATTATACTGCACAATCGTATGTCAAAACTGAACATTGTCCATCTTTGCGAGAGCGTAATTACGTTTGCTTGCGTTCATCCGATCCGATACAAATTATCAGTCCACCATAATCAGATAAAATGAATATATAGTTAAATAATCTAGGATAACATTTTATTTTCATGGCAATAATATTTAGTAGAATATATTACATTTTAAAATTAACTAATAAAAACAATAATTTAATATATTATAATGTTTTTTTTTTGAAAATCTGAAGTGATGTATATTTGAAAACTTTAATATATCACTTTAATTATGTAGTCATAGTCTATGGTTGTGTATGCCTGCTCTTTGCCTTTTTAATGTTTTTTTTGTGTGTCACTTAGGTTTTTAAAATTGAATTCAATCATAGTTTCATAGAATGTGTTCTAGGTGAAATTTGGCGTAATAATAATTTTATATTGTTTTCAAAATGTTTATACGGGCTGCTTATCATTCTAACCAAATGTATCAAAAACAAAAGCTTCCCAAATAAATGTTGATTTTAGTTTAACATAAATTAAAGTTCTTTTAAAAACACGTGTGGGTTGATTACTTTTTAGTTAGCTGTGAGAGGTTACATTACATTTAATACTCAATACCCATGAAATAAGAGTGCGTTTGCTCTGTACTGTGTGCTAATATTGTTAATATTATTAATAATAACAATAGTAATAATAACTAAAACAAAACAAACAAATTTGCAACAAAATTCTCTGTTTATTTATTTGAATGGTCTATTGGTAATTATTTAAATTATTCTATTGGCATAGTCTATTACATTTATTATTTTCTTCAGTGGTTAACTTGTCTTAATTCCGATTGGTGGAAATTACATCATACGACTTTTAATTGTAAGAAGTCTATTTTTAATTTAGGAGGAATTAAATTAAAAGTAATCTGGCGATTGAATAATTATGAGTGTGAAAAGCGGGTATGTTGTTTGTAGACAAGNTAATTCCGATTGGTGGAAATTACATCATACGACTTTTAATTGTAAGAAGTCTATTTTTAATTTAGGAGGAATTAAATTAAAAGTAATCTGGCGATTGAATAATTATGAGTGTGAAAAGCGGGTATGTTGTTTGTAGACAAGCTGAAAGGGGGGGGGGGAGGGGGGACTCTGAAATAAGGTTATACGTAAACATTTCATTTATTAATCAAATTTGAATAAATATTTTTATGTTTTAAAACAATATGGATCAAATTTGTTACTACCAGACATATTTTAAAAGTTAGGATTTTTAATAGTTGGGGAATAAACTTGCTGGTTTTGGGGAACTGATGTTCAACCTTTGTTTTATAATGGTGTTTATTTTGATCAGGTAGAAAGTAGGGGTGGATCCAGGAGGCATTTTTTTTTGGGGGGGGGAGGGAGTGGAAGAACTTTTACCTGGAGGAGGGAGTACGGAATATATAACCAATTTTTTTCAAATTTTACACTCAGAAGAAGTGACGTTTTATGGTCATCCTGGACTCTGGATCCACTTAGATGTGTTTAATTCTAAATTCTAATATTTTCGTTCGTCGCCTGACCATTTAGAGGAAGGAGGGCAAGGTGGGTTTTATAGACACTATCAATAAGCTAAGAGCCTGTGCAGTGAAGGATATGTAGGGATTTATATCATGTTGGTTCACGAAGACTAGATGTACCAGCAGGGCCGTAACTAGAGGCTTCGGGGACCCGGGGCAACAGATAGTAAAGAGGCCCACCTTTTTTTATTTAATTTCCCTTCCAAACCCTAACTCCCACATGCCTACCTTCTTTTGATAAGTGTTGTTGATATTTTTATTGTTAGGTTTTTGGAGGCTTTTGATCAAGCGAAACTAATACTGAATTAAATATAAAATCATGCAATATAACTAAGGTAAGCGGTAGCCTTATGATAAAATATGTATATAATTAAATTTAAATTTATTCTTTACAATTACACTGATCGAATGCAATGCAATACAGAATACAATTGTATTACAATACACTTTGAAAAGCACCGAGAGTTAAATCTATAAATAAGATAAGTGTTTGATTATATATATAAAAAAAATCCTCTTCGCTCGTGGGCGCTGGGACACTGCCTCGGTGGTAGTTACGGCCCTGTGTACCAGGCTGAGGTGATACGACTGGATCAAACTCCACTCATAACGTTGCTATTTGGCTCAATGACTTATCTAAAAAAATAGTTATAAATAAAATAAGTTATCTTTAAAACAAGAATGATTGTGTCTATCAAATTTTTGATATTCCACAGAGATATATATTTTCTAAAAATAGTTAGTTCCCAGTTAGATTCTTTTTCCATCTAGCGACCATATATAGAAAATTTATTCCTCTTACGAATACGACTCAATTGAGGGTTTTTAGCCATCTTAAAAAAAATTCTTTAAAGATTTTCGGTAAGATTTGAAGGTGCACGACCAACCTACTGCTTTGAAGAATTTAGAATCCCTATATTGTGAAATGAGCTGACCAAACGAGCTTCCTTTTCCTTCTAAGAAAATAATTACTGAAACACGAGATGGCTGTTTACGTGGCCATGTCCAGGGCTCTCAAGTTCAAGCCGTTAAAAAAAATAGAAGGGGGAGGGGTATTTGTCTGCCAAGTCAGTTAAACATGGAAGCTCCATGCAAAAATGAATGTACTAAGCGAAGTGATGGGTTAAGGCGATTTACACCATGAGATGGATTAATCAAAAGTAATAAAAGCTGACCTCACAGAGGCAATAATCAAACATTTGCTAGTTCATAACTAATCCACCAGAAAATTGATATAAATTTTAAATCTTAATACAGTAAAATGTTAAATAAATAATTTCCAGCTGCATTATAACAATGTTATGTTTAGATGTAGAAGTAATATTTAATTATTTAAAAAGTATTTAGGTGAATATATTGAAATATTTACAATTTAACTCAAAGTAAGTTTTTATATTAAATATAAAAAATCAAATACATATAAATTAAGGTTTTAGAAAAATAAACTAATCAAATGTTAACAGTTCAAATAGATTTTAAGGCAAATTAATATATATATATAAATCAAAACACAATTAGAATTAGTCTTGCTAAGAAAAATATATCTTTTCCCAAAATGAATTCTATGAATGATTCTCCTTAACTAGAAAAATATTGTTATGTCATAGTGAATTTGAGTACCTTGGACACGTAACTTCACCAGGAGTGTTAAAAACTGATCCCAAATTACTATAAGCAATAAGGAACTTTCCTTCACTTCAAAATGTTAAAGAGATTTAGCCATGCTTAGGATTGATTAATTTTTATAAAATATTTGTCCTCAACTACGCTTAGTTTCCCAAACCATTAACTATCTTATTAAGGAAGTATCACACCTTTTTTTTATGGATTGTGAACAAACCATGTTACAACTAAATTACATTTTGACATCGTCACAAGTTTTGGCATACCCGGTTTTAGAAAACCTTTTTACTAGGTACGGACGCTTCAAGTTCTGCCATAGGGACTTATTAAAACAGAATATAGAAGTAGATAAATACACTATAGTTCTGCGTCAAAACAACTAAGCAAAAATGAAATAAGCTACAGCGTGACGTAGCGTAAACTACTGAGCTTGATCTGGGGTGTGACCCACTATAGATGTTATCTATTTGAAAATCCTCTTACTATAATTATTACTGACAATGTTTCCTTAAAATGGCTCTTTAATTTGAAAGATCGAAGGAGTAGATTGTTAGGATGATCACTACTTTTAAGTGAATATAACTTTACCGTAAGACATAGACCAGGCATAGCTCATGGAAATGCTTATGCCCTATCAGGGAAATAATGGGCAGTGACATGAGATTTAAATAATAATTTTAAATAAATCAGGAATAGAACTTAGAATGTCAGGGTTAGAGAGAGCAACCACAATTTGTGATATTAAATGGAATGCTATACAAGAAGACACCCTAAGAACAAAGAATAGCAGTTCCAAGGAACAAAGTTGAAAATATTTTAAATGAGAATCATGATTACTCATTAGCAGAACACACATGGAAGAAATCTATGAAACTTGAGATCATAGAAAAATATTGGTGGCTGACTCGACAGAAAGACATGAACGCCTGTATAAAAGGGTTGCGACAGTTACAATCAAAATAAAGGGTACGGAACTCCGCACGGACTTTCTCGCTCTATTATTTAAAAATGGAGATATTTTTACCCAAAGCTCGTAATATATGTGAAACGAAATAATATACACAAGCAAACCCAAGCATAAATTACATTATACTTAGCTAAGACTTTTTTTTAGTCCTGGATTTTAGTTTTATAATATTATTTTTAAATAATTAATTTCCTCATTCGTATGTTTGGACCGATAAAAAAAGATCAATATTGGGTCCACAAGGGTCAACACTTTGTGTTAAAATTCCAACTTCCAGTTAAAATTTTCGACATTTTATAAGGTTTTGCAAATTTTTATCCCATCGCATTGGTATTAAATTCTTCATTTATAAATTTTTACCAATAAAAAATGTAAATATTGACTATTGAGTCTAAAATGGAGATAGATCAGTGTTGTACAAAAATTTCTCCTATGAAGTTTAAGGAAAAACAACATAAACATTTTGAGAGACTTACTTATATTTAATTAGTCTATGGCATTTGAAAATTATTGCGTTAAAACCTAAGTGCTACCTTTTTACAAAATTGTCTTATTATACTCGCCAATATCTAATAAACTGCTGGTTTTATAAAAATATATTCCATATAAAAGCTTTTTTTATTTTTAATAGTACTACAATTTTGCAATGAAAAGTTATTTAGTTTCTCAAATACTTGTAGAGATACGGAGGTTTCTGCTTCTGTAAAGTACCCTAAATGTCATTTTCATGAGAAAATAAAAATAGTCAGTTTATTTATAATCTTAATCAACGCCTAGATACGAATATTAATCAAAAACGTCTGAGCCAATTTTGAGAAAATCGATTTGTTCTCTTTTCGCCCTTTATTAAACTACTATCAATTTTAAGTTTAATCAGACATACAGTCAGACGGCATTGCAAAAAACACTTTATAGTTTTTGGGGGGTCATGAGACGTCGACACCATTAACATTTCAGGTTATATATTTTTTTACGGTCACAACACTTTACTTTTGTGTTCAAACAGCTAAAAAATATATATTTGCATATAGCTTGAAAGTCGTTGGTTTTATAAAAATATGTTTAAATTTAAATTTCTGTATTATAAATAAACCTACATAATTCTAATGATAAGTAATTTCCTATCTCAAATACTTTCGGAGATATTTAAAAAATGATAAATTACGCATCAGACTGGAGCCCTTAAAGTTATTTTGACGAATCATTGAGAGCAGCCATTTTGTTTAGATTATTTAAAAATGTTTTATAAATAATATTTATTCAAAATCGCTATAGCCAATTTTGAGAAAATCGACTTTTTCTCTTTTTTCCCTTCAGTTAACTATTAAATATGTATATATTTCTTACTAGGAATGGCATCTAGCGTTTTTTTTTAATTATTAGCTTGCCAGGCTAGTTTTACATAATTTTTTTTACTAATGATTTTTAATTTTGTTATTATTATTATTATTACTACTACTATCATCAAGGAATATCACTAGAATCTTTGTGATTTTTATTATTTTTTATTATTTTTTTGTTATCTAATATACTACTTGTGCTGCTGCGCAACTAAGCAAGTCTGGGTCTTTTGTAGTACCCGTTCTCTGCGGGGTCATATTGGCCTAATTCTCTGACTAGTTCATTTGTGGGAGTCGGTCTGTTCGTAGTCTTTTGTTGCGGTAATTGTATATTTCTTGTAGCTGTCTGCAGTTTGTCATTTCATGTAAATGTGTGTTTTGGGTGCGCCATGGTGCCCCGGTGATGGTTCTTAATGTTTGATTTCGTATTTATTATAATTTGTTGGTTAGAGTTTTCACTCCATAGTTCATGGCTCAGTACAAGATTGTTTTGGTATGAATGTTTAGTTCCCTCCCCTTGAATAATGAATATAGCTGCCCTTAGCTTTTTGTAATGTGGCTTTTCCAAGTCAGCCACCTGTCTATAGCTATGCATACATATTTTACTTCTTGTTGTACTGGAATTTCAGCGTCAAAAAGTGTAAGCGGTGCTGGGAGATGTTTATCTCAGCCACTGATAATAAGAGCTACTGATTTAGTGGGATTGACTTTGATCCGCCAGTTTGTAAGCCAGATATTTAGTCTAACTAGATATCTCTGGATGGCCATACTCGCATAATTTATGTTCCTGTTACCAGTATACAGCATGGTGTCATCCGCGAAAAGTCTATGCATATTTTCTGCTTGAATAAAAATATCAGAAATGTATATGTTGTAGAGATGGAGTGCTAGCGTGGATCCCTGGGGGATCCCCACTTTTATGTATTGTACATTAGATTTGGAGCCATTCAGGACTGCCTGGAACTTCCTTCCCGCTAAGAAACTGGTAATGGGTTTGAATAGCCCACTGTGGGTAGTTGAAATTAATTAATGTTAGAAGTAGGCCTATGTACCAAACTTTGTTGAATGATTTCTTTACATCCAGAAATACTGCTACTGTGATTTTTTTATTTTTAGAGAAAGCCTGTATTGCATCTTCAACTAGACTTAGTAGTGGAAAGATGGTTGAGGGGTGTTGCTTGAACCCGAATTGGAGGTTTGGAATCATCCCTTGTCCTTCGCTAAATTCGTTTATCCTCCTGAAAATTAATTTTTCCAATATTAGAAGTATGGTTGGGAGACTGATTGGCCTTATGTTTTGAGGAAACATCGGGTTCTTTGCTGATTTGAGAAGCGTGACTAATTTTGCCAGTTTCCATTATTTTTGGAAGTGGCACAGTGTCAGTAGTGCGTTTAATATTGTGAGTAGCGTCTATAGAACTCTTGGTGGCAGTTTATGTTTCGCTTCTTATGTCAGACGATCATGGCCTGGCGACATCCTTTTGGGGAGGTTTTTAACGATCTACTTGAGCTCTTCTATTGTGATTGGCTCTGCCTGTGCATAATAGGTTTGTACATGTATTCGTGCACTGATATACTCACATCCCTGACGAAATCTGGAGTGAATTGTTTTTCCAGCGTCACAGTGATTGCTTCTGCTTTCTCTGAGCTGGTGTATGCCATGCCATGCTCGCCGTATATATCCGGGACAGATCGTATTTTATTGTTTGGTTTTAATTGTTTTGTTATATTCCAGGCTCTACTGTAGTCAAGTGTGGCATTTGTGACATCGGTGTTCCAATAATTTGTTTGATAGCTTTTATTTTTAGGCAGACCTGAGCGCTGAGTCTATTGTAAGCTGTTCTATGTTGAGGTGATATGTACGCCTTCCAGTCAAGCACTGCCTCTCTTTTCTGATTGATCAGAAAGTAAAAGTCCAGGTGTTGTCAATGTAAGATGTGATGTACTTGTGACGTTGTCGTGTTGGATCTGTAAACCTCTTGGATTGTATTTGTGAATAGCCTCAGTGAGGTCTTTGCTTCTTCTGTTGTCCCAATATCTATAATGTCTGGCAATGTTTCGTTTAAGGTTCTAGTGAAAGCGTCCCAATCGATAGTCACTATTATTTGCTTGTGTCTTTTGATTTCCCACCGCTAGATGAAAGTGTATGTTAAGTTTCACCCATATGAAAGCTTTATTCCGCTAGTGTCCCATGGGATGGTGACGGATATGAATAAAATGAAGATAGATAGTTTATTATGTAACATAAATATAAATGATTAATTATTCGACCCAATACTTAATCGTAGCATATTTGTATTACGTGACAAAAGTAGTTAAAAGCCAGTTACTACTCATAAAGTGTCATGACATTTTCTGGTATTAAGAGGTTTTAAAGTTAATCAGTGTATATCTGTAGTACGAAACATAAGTATTGTTAAGCTAATTGCTTGTATATAATTTTCAGATACTAGACGATTAAAATTATTTTTATAGGTCTTGCCATATTATGGACAACGTGCTTAAGTTTTCCTAACGTCCGGTGGAGCTCATCTGAGTAATATTATTTTTTAAAAGTGAAAAAATACAGTATATAGTTTACTTCTTTTAGTTAGAGAATATTTACTTCTCAATTAAAGTAGTAATTAATTTTAAAGATAATAATCGTCTAATTGTTTCATCCCCGCTATGTATATACATATATAATACATTATATTAACTTTTGGCAATTATATATATGCCAAAAATTAAAACATTTTCAATCCTCTTAATACTCTACCTGAACATTTGAGGTACAGGTAATTTTATAAGTGGGATTCAACTACTTATGTCATTTTATTACAAACATGAACCAATTGAATATCACATTGAATAATAAATCACTAAACATTTTATAGTAAAATATTTACTTTCACACGCATAAGCCCATGCTAGTTTATGAAAGCATAATTTAGTGAGGTATATATTTGAATGTGTATATAACGCTCTAGTTAGATAAGAATCTTTTAATTTTTCATTTATTAAGCTCAACTAATTAATTTTAACTTATATTCAATGCAGCTTTAATTTTACGCATCTATGTTTTGGGTGGTTCTTATTGTTTTATGGGAGTTTATTATTTAGTTTATTGAAATATTTTATTCGTGCAGTTTTTTCTACAATGCATTTGTGTAGTAGTTTCTCATAGTTTGATTGTATAATATTTTCTAATAGCTTATTTGTGGGGTATTTTCCAATCATTTGTTTAATAAATACAAATAATTGATTTATATTGGTTATTTTTGAAGTATATTCAAATAGTTATATTTTGTATATTTCCAATTAGTCTAGTTGTGTAGTATTTTCCAATGGTTAATTTGTGTAGTAATTTCTAATAGATAAAAAAAAATAGTACTGTTTAATATTATCTTCTTGAAGTATGTCCAAATTTTCTGATTAATACTTCCCAATTGTATTTTTTTTAAATACTCCTGTAAAATATAGCGAACAAATAAAGGGTAATGTCTTCTTTTAAAATGAATCAGTTCACTACTACTGTGAATCATAATTTCAAACAAACTATTAGATAGATACAATTTCAAGTTGAATCTTATTTTTTATTTTTGTGTATTTTGTCTATATTTGCAGAGCTTAGTGTACTTATCAACCGCTTACTCCAATTGTAACAGAAAAGATATTGAAGAGTGTTTCTACGATCCCCCACTAGAAGATGATGGAGTTATCAATTTCTTGGCTACTGTCAATGAAGCAGTTATGGAAACTATCAAGCCTAAGTAAGTTTTACTATACTGACACAAAGATTAAAATTTAATGTATAAATCATATAGTCTGGCTTTTTGACGATGGAAAGTTTGAGGTTCAAACCCTGGACTGGTTTTCTGAGAGTACTGTTTCTAAGTGATCTACCAATTTCCAACTTAATTACTCAACTGTATACCTTCTACATTCCACCCCACTAATATACTTAATTACAAATAGCCTGAACAAGATGTAAGACGTAAATAATGAGTAATCAAAGGGTTTATTTCATATAGTATAATTCATACAGCAACAGTCAGCGAATATGATTTTTATTTACCATTCCAATCACAAATGTGCTTATAAATTCTGAGCTATTGGCCTAGTTATTAAACCGTAAGGCAAAATACACTAGTTAATTTTGTATATATCTTGGTTCCACCATTGCTTCAGCCAAGAGTTGGCATTTATTTTGTTTCCATAAATCGTCTAACCTTTTCCGTAAGATGGCCCCGCAACTCTTTAGGGCTAGAGGAAAGAAGCCAGCTTCTCAAAATCCCTTTTTGTCTAACCGACCCGTCCTCCCAGAGAAACATGTTACGTGACTACTTACCTAGCCTGGATCGTCTTAGAGATGATTTTGTCTTTTTCAAAAGGGGGTATTGAAGCTGAAGAGGTTACTTTGACAATATTAAATTGGTTGTATTAAAGTAGGCCTATATCTATCTCAGTTTATACTAGAGTACGAAACACAATTAGTTTACCTGATAATCTTTAGTCTTTGTTGAACTCCTTGACATGAGATTTTCAAAAATAACAACGTAATTTCATTTTTTTTTAAATTTTTGTATAAAAATATACCCTGCATTTCTGTTTAAAATATGTTATTTTTCATAAACCAGTTGTTTTAACTCCAAATTCTCTTGTTAATGTATGTATCTATATAATTCATTATTATTAATTGAAGGATCATATATCATGAAGATAATGCGCTACTTTGACAAGTTGCCTTCATCTTACTCAGTCTAGTGCCTCTCTGCTCCAACTTCTAGCTACCCCTAGCTGGGTTAGGTCTATTTACAGCTCATCTCATCACTGCAATCTAGATTTTCCAAGGGTGAGCATTTTATTTGTTTTCCTTCCATCACTGCACTAGGCATTGCATTTTCAGGCATCCTTGCAAAATGACCACCCAATGGATCCACCTGATTCTCAAGATATTCATGATTTTATACCCACCTATTGCGCTGTATATTTATTCGTCCATCCTATGTCTCCACCCTCCAATATCTTTGATGGACCTGAGTATTTGCCACATGACCCTCGCCTTGAAGATGTCAATCTTGTCTCAATCTGCCTTCCTTGCTGTCCAGGTTTCAGAAATGTAGCGTACAATAGTACGAATGATGGTGTTGTAAATGTCGACCTTTGTTTGTCTAAACAGGGCTTTTGATTCAAACTTATTCTGTAAGCTGAATGGATATACATCTGTTTCCCGATTGAATTCTTTCCCTTGTGCCGTAATCCACTTAATTAGGTTTGGTGAGCCACGCTTTGAGGTAGTTGAATTTGTCCACCTATTTGAAATTCACCCTACCTACAAATAGTGGTTCCTGATATTGATATAACGTTTACATCAGCATATACGCTGTTATTTCCTCATTGGCATGCAATTACATTCTTGCTGCCTGTTGCTTGACAACTCCTCTAATCTGATTCATCTCTTCTTTGTCTTGGTGATTCATCAACGTGATGTCATCTGCGTAAGCTAGCCATTTATGTCAGCCGTTCATAACTACAACCTTCTACTGCGGGCTATCTGTGAATCGGATGACCCATTCCAATGCAAATTTGAAACGTAGAAGGGGTAGAGTATCTCCCTCTCTAAATCCGTTTCTAACTTCAAATCTACAATCTCTAACACTTTTCTCCAAAATGTCTCATGGCAAAGATGTTGTCCACTATTGACCGTCCCCTGGGGAAACCCATCTGGTAATCACCCAACACACGTTTTACAAATTTTTCCAATCTTTAGAGCAGGATCATGGACAAACTTTTGTGGGTTGTGCTTAGGAGGAAAGTATTATGGTAGTTGTTGCAGTCTGTCTTTCAATTCTGTAATGATATTGGTTTGGATTAATCTAAATTATGTAAAAATTCATGGATGAAGGTAATTTTTATTAAAAGTAATATATGTAGATTATCCTTTTAAGATTCATCCATTAAGAAACACGCGATTCTCAGAAAAAATGTGAAAAGTATCTCACCACTAAAATATATTTTTTATACCATCTTTCCTGTTAAAAGAATAAATGCGTCTATTCCTGTTAAAAGGATAAACTCCACAGTATTTTTTCAAAAGACGCAATTTCTCTATACCAAAAAGAAGCTAGCCTTCACAAAACCTGTCGCCAGGAATCTTTCTATTAGTTGGATTTTACACACTTGAAAAGGGTAAAGAAAGGCAAGGGGTATGTTATATATAAACAATTGTGCGCATGTTTAAGGCAGCTCCGAGATCATAACATCTACAACGAGATCTCGCCCATGCACAAGTCAGTCTAACACAGTATAATATAACTTACATTAATATCACAAGTGTGCAGTGATATAAAACATTTAATTTGAATATGTAATTAATAGATGTCATATAAATAAACCGTGTGTGAATAAACAGCCATCAACAATTCTTTTTCTTCAGTTTTATTAATATACCGAATTAATTAGTGCTCGAACACGGAGCTATAGACAGCTGGTTAAACGGTATATTTTCCGTACAGTGATGATAGGCGCTCGATCACGGATCTTTAGACAACCTATACATCATCACAGCATTATTATATCAGGGAATTAATCCGTAGTGTTTTAATCGACGCCCAAAGCGGGGGATTGATTCCATAGTATAACAATTGACGCCCAAAGAGCGGCCATATTAATCAATATTATTACAAATGACGCCCAAAGAGCGGCGATATAGATCCATAATATTACAACTCGTCTTGTAGAATGGAAAAATCAGTGCTATTCTCCAGACTTTAGGCATTTCCTCTGTATTCTAGATCTTGTATATTAGTTGTCTCTGCTGCTTTCACTAACATATTATTTATTTGGTTCTATATTATTTCTGAATAGTTTTTTGTGTCTATCAAATCAAAATGTATTTTAATTTATATTTGTTGGTCAACTTTCAACTCTTTTTTTGTTCTTGTCAATACCAAAAGTCCTTTTGTTGGCCTTTCTTTATTTGGATTTCAGCTTAATATTCATTTATAAAATAATAAGATAATTGTCTGCGCTGCAATCAGCTTTAGGATAGGTTCTCACATAATAAATATTGATCTTGAATTTGCTGTTTATCAGCACATGCTCTATTTGATTCATAGTTCTTCCATCTATAGATGCTCACATCCCGAGGAGAATTTGTTTTTGTGGAAACATTTTGGTCTTGACTCTAATGCCTAATGTTGTCACAAAGCTTATGAGGCACACTCCATTATCGCTAGATTCATTGTGCAAGCTATGTCTGATTATTATACAGGCCTGCAAAATGTGGGAATTTGATAATTGTCTACGATGTTATGAGTGATTCTTATGCTATTTAGTCTGCTAATTTAAAATATAGTCTCTATTTTATTATTTTACGCAAGGAGTTTTCACAAAATCATATTAAAATATGTAAAAAAGAGTATTATAAGTATACTCGTTAAAACCAATTTATTGTTAAAAAATGTAAAAAAGTTGTATTTGCAAAGTTATTAATGTAAAACCATTCTCAACACTTACTTGGTTTTAAAAGTCCCTATACTACCTTTTTCTTTTACCTTCAATGCTCCTTTTCCAAAATATTTCCTTGTAGAAAGTTTTTGGCTCTTCTCTGTGAAACATACAACTTTCGTCTGCCATCGTGTTGATGTTCCATCTACCCTGGTATATGTGTTTCATCTCCTTGATATCTTGATGTAATCTTTCCCCCTGCTCTGGACATACAGCCCCAAGATTTTTAGGAAAATGTTCCAAATGAGAATTCAGGAAATGCACTTTCAAACTCATCGAACTACCCAAGTCTTTGGATTGTATGAGCATGTTCTCTACAACACACTTTAAGTTGGGGTCTTTATAGATTCCATGTAATCTTGTTTCAACTCTTTTAAAAGTTTCCAGCCCTCTTTTTCAATAATTTCCATTTTAACTTCAAATGTTTTGTCTTTAAGGAGTTTACGAAAATCTGGGCCAAAAAAAAACACCTTCTTTCAGTTAAGCTTTTGAAATTCCCAAAATCTTGTTACACAAGTATTTAAAACACTCTACTTTTTCTACAAAGCCTTTTCAAATTGCTTCATCAAATTAAGATTGATATGAAATAGAGCAAGGAGAACTATTCTTTGATCAATTAAAGTTTCCCGTATTACATTTTTGCTCCCAGGTTCTAATGCAGCCTAAGTGGCCACACTTTATTGATCCAGTGTGGCCTCATATCTTGGATATCCCACTCAATAAACAGGGGGATTTAGTGTATCCTTCCCACTGTCTAAAACATGGAATCTACCTTAAGTTTGCTGCATATCGTCCATTAATGATCCTCGTAGTTCAGTTTGGTGAGAATTATGGCAAAATTCTCTTAGCATTTTTTAAAATACACATAATGCCCTTGTGGTACTGTAGCATAACTTTTTACCACTATTGAGAAACAATGCTTTGAGGCTTCTTTTTGATGAATCAATAAAAGGCCTCCACTCGTTCACGTCTTACTGTATGTTAAGCTTCGCCATCAGTCTAGGGAAATTGCTACAGTAAACCAGGTCACCAGCTTCAGAAAAGTATATAATTAAATCTTTTTCTCTGTTCCTGGACCATGAGAAAGAGGTGCCAAGAGCCAATAGGCTCCTTTCCATTATACTCGAGCCAATTAGTTCTGAAGAATACTGAGGAATACCCAAGTATCTGACTAAATTGCTTAACTCGATTTGTGAAATAAGTTGGGGCTTGCTGCTGTCCGAAATATCTTGAAAGTCTTCATCAAAATTCTGGGATTCTTCAACAAAATCATTGGGTGTCTCTTCAAGTTTGTCTGGTGGTCAAGGTACAGTTATTCCTCGACCGTGAAGTACAGGGCTTATAGCCGACGGGAGGTTTGGATATACAATATATTTCTTATTTTATGGATTGAACTCATACACGTCAAAAGAACAAAAATAGCAGTCATCATTGTGATCTCGGGGCTCCCTTCAAATAATTAGAGCCCCAAAACGCAAAGATTGTCTCTTACCTTTAGACCACTGTCTGATTTCTTCTACACAAATACAACACACTTTATGTGCAGCCCGTAGCTTATCCTGTTCAACAAGTTTAACACTGAAATACGCAAAGTACACTTTTTTAACAATGTTTGTAGTGTTTTTTGATGTTTCTTCACTAAAAACTATCCACAAATGTAAAAAAGAGTCATTTGAATTAAGACAGCCCCTTGAAGCCATTTAATACACTTAATATCAGATTAAAACAACAAATTAAACTCAACCACTGAGGTAAAAAGTAAACTTCTCCATAAATTTACACGGGATATGACAAAGCCTTGTCCCTTAAAGATAATATTCAAACTGAGCAGACATTCAGACAAATGTAATTAAAGAATGTGTAGAGAGGAAAACATAAAGGAAGTGAGATATCACCTTATCTCATTGTCTGACTGTGGAGAGGGGAAAATAAAAAGAAAGTGAGTCATCACTTTATCTCTCTGTCTAATAAAATGAGTAAACACAGATGTTTCTCGATTTCTTTTGAGGATGACTCATATCACTTCCATTTATTGTCAACAAATAAACACAACTTACTCCCCCTTCCTATAATCCCTATTTATTTAAACAACAAATTAAGTATAACAATAAACAAATTGTATTAAATGAAATTTACTGGTAATGACAATTTGGTTTACAAGTTTAATACAGTCAACTGGGAGATATTAAATTCATAAATTTTGAGTTTTTGAAAAATTGGTACGTTATGGAATCTTTTAACTATTTTTACTGAAATCAGCATCCACAAATCTCTAAGAAACAGTTATTAGTTTCCAAGCGAATTTTCCATTGCGGGCCTGTGCTATTAGTCGGAAGGCATCCTCTTTCTTAAGCCTAGCGATAAAGTAGTCAAGCACTATAACTTCATTCTTCTAGCCTTGTGACCTAATGACTCTTTCAAGTGTTTCATAGATGTAATCCCTTTCAGTATCGTCTCTACTCTAAGTCGGACTGTAGTTGTTGACCTGGGTGATGTTAAAACATTTGTGGTACAATGTTAAATAAGTTAATTTATTGATCACTGTATTATATTTCATAAAAAGATGACTAAAATATACCTTATAGTTCAAAACACATTCAAAGCTCCCGATGATTTTTAACTATTCCACTTAATTACATGGTTTTCAATTTCCGTCGTTCCTTCCCCCAATTATCCCATTGTCTGCAGTACAGTGATTTCTAGATTGTATCCATTAACTTTATAGACAACATTTTTTGCTACACCTGTTATATTCAGGCATAATATGTTCCAAGATCTGAAGAGAAATCCGAATTTCCTAGATTTGATTTCATAAGGGATATAGTCAAATGTGTTTTGAGGCTTCTAGTAAGAAATAATATAACAAATGGTTTAAATTTCACTTTTCTAACTAAATTAGCTTCTGAGAAAAATATAACTTTATGTTAAAAGTCTTATTGACATATATAAGAAATTTGGTATAGTTTATGTTAATTTATTCATTTTATATTAATTTCAGTTTCATAAAAGGCATCATCCTCATTATTTTCATCTTCCAGCTTTCTTAAAATTGTTCTTTTTTACTTTATAACAATCTTACAGGTTAAGAAAGTATTGTGATCGTCAAAAAAATCGAACTCAAGACTTTGAGGAATTTGACTTTTCATGACCCACCGAATTCGAAAAAGTGTTGTTAGCATTTCCGCCTGTCAGTCTGTCTGTACCTTGGATTAGAGCCTAAATATTTTATTTATTGAGCTAAACTTGGTGTTGTTTATAAAATAAAATTACATTTTTAGAGAAGTCAGGTCGTACATAATATATATATATATACAATATTTGAAGAGATTGGTAACAATAAATATAAACTATGATACTTGTAATTATTATTACCAATATATTCAGATAAAAATAAAATATTGTGTATGTATAATATTATATTATATTACACTACAAATGTATGCCTTTCACCTTAAATTAATAAAATTTGTACAACTTAACTTCACTAAAAATGGAATTTTATTTTATAAATAATAATAAAGTTCCTTATGAAACTATTCAAATGTTTTTCTAAAACTTGGTATCTAAGTTTTTTTAGGGTTGCCTCAAGGGGTTTTTGGAATAGGATACCTAACACTAAAATCAAGGGTAGTTTAATGAAGGGGGAAAGGAGCAAAACATTGATTTTCCCAAATTGGCTTTAACAATTTTGATTAAATTTCATTTATAAGCATTGATAAGTATTTAAAAAAAGGATACTTTGAATTTTTCATCAAAATTACGGTAAGGCTTCCAGTCTGAGACATACATTTAAAGTTTTTGTAATATCGTCGTAACACTTTGAGATATGCAATTGCCTATCATTGCAAATGTGTAGGGCTATTTATAATAAAAAAAACTTGTATCTGAAACATATTTTTATAAGACCAATAATTTTAAAGCTATAAGGAAATAAATATATATATATATATATATATTTAAATTTAAACTTTTTGAACATTGAAGATAAAGTATTGCGAACGTAAAAAAAATCTAACCTGCAATGTTAATGGATGTCGACGTCTCATGACCCCCCAAACCCTAAAAAGGGTATTTGCAATGCTGTCCGTCTGTGTGTCTTTTTAACCCCAAAATTAAGAGTAGTTTAATTAAAAGTTAAAAGAGAAACAATTTATTTTCTCAAAATTGGCTCTAAAGGCTTAATTAAAATTTATATCTAGGCATTGGTTAAGATTATAAATAAAATTTATATTTTCATTTACCAATAAAATGACTTTTAGGATACTTTACAGAGGCGGAAATTAACGTATCTCCGCCACTATTTGAGACAAAAAATAACTTTTCATTGCAAAGTTGTGGTACTATTAAAAAAAACATTTATTTCAAATATATCTTTATAAAACCAATAGTTTATTAGTTATGGGTAAATATATTAATATATTTTGTGAACTTTTATTATACAGAGATACTACACAAGTTTCAACGTATAATTCTCTAATACCAAATAGTAAGTAGAAGTAGCTAATTAAGTTTCTTAAACATTTTCTTCTCTTCTTTCTTTACTCTCTTAGGGAAAATGTTAGTACAGCAATGATTTATCTCTATCATTTTAGATTCAATAGTCTATATTTAGTTTGTAATGGTAAATTTATAAATTAGGAATTAATAGCAATGAGATAGACATAGGCTGTTCAACCTCTAATAAAATGTCGACAATTGTAAACGGAATATTAAATTTTAGTAAGAGGTGTTGATACATTTTTTGTTCCAATTATACAAATTAGAAATTTTATTCTGTTAAATTAAATTATAAAATTTAAGACCGGTAGTCAAAAAACGTTTAACGTAAGTATAACTCTATTATTTCTTTGGTTTGTTAGTGTATATTATTTCGTTTCGCACTCATGAATTTTGTGTAGATATCTCCATTTTTAAACAATAGAGTGAAAAAGTCCGTGTGAAACTCCAAACCATTTATTTTATATAAAATATGAAATATTACATTATTTAATACCGTCGTTCCAGTCACAATAATCTGGATAACTTAATGGTACTAAAGTAATAATTTATCTAAAATAATTTAGAGGTAACAAATGAATAATAAATAGGCTTATTATTTTGTTGTTGATGCTTAAAACATTAGGCTGTGTAAGTTTTAAATAGTTAAAAAAAATAATGAAAGGGATAATTTGCGACTTTATAATAATACTTTATTATTACAGTACTTTACTACCAATAAGTTAACATAACCTTTATTTATTAGTCTAGTAATCAATCAATATATATATATATATATATATATATACATATATATTAAAATTTAAGGAATCATGGCTAAAACACATTTTTCTATTTACAATTTTAGCCAGTTGTTTAGATGTTGAAAAAATATGTTTTCTAGGTACCAAAACTAATTATAATTTTAGTAATCATTTGATTGATTATTTATATTTTTTTAGTGATATTAGGGGATGGTAGATTAATTAACATATCATTTATCATTTTCTATAGAACAACATATATGTATATGTTTGGCGCCCCATCCCCTTCTAAACCCTATCACACTTCTATTCCAAAAAATATTTCAAAGGTTAATTCTATGTGGACAGGTTTGATGAAATTGGCTCTTGGAAAAAAATATAAAGTGCGATACGTATGACATATACCTATCATTAATAATCAACCTAGGTAACAACGATAATGAAGATGACTTTTACTCTGGTGATGGTGCGAAAGAAGCTCTGTCTACACCTCTAGATTATACACGTTAAAGTTTCTAGTCCAGGGGTGATAGTAACTAATCCTATCCTATCTTATAGTCGCTAACGTTGTTTTACGGATATTAAATTCTAGTATAAAAATCCTTTATTACTCTATCAAAACATTAAGTCAAGTAAATCTCTTCACATCCTACATATTATACTGCTTAAACCAGGAATTCTCAGACTTTCTAGGTTTAACGCACCCTTGCGAAGGGGGTTAGTATCTCAAGGTACCTTTGTAAGAATCTTCGTAAGCATTTTTTTTTTTTTTTTTTATTCCTTGTACAAATTAAAATATATAAGAATAGTATTATAAACAATTAACAAATACAGTGTTGTAACCCGCATTGCCGGCCGCATAGTCTAATGCCTTGCTCACATATTAGACTAGACTGTCAATGACAGGCCACTCTAGGTTTGAATCTCTGCCAAGTGTACTGAGGGTGGTTTTCACAAATTTGTTTTTCCATTCTCCCTCAACGCTAATGCTCGTACACGTCATTTAAATATGACCTTGCTAATACCTAAGCCATTAGTGTAATAATTATATAGGAGTATAACCCAACCAAACGGGTAGAAAGACGTGGTGATTAAAACAGGATGTTTGAGAGAGTGATCGTTTATGAGAGAGTTTTAAAGAGATAGAGCGTTTCAGAAAGATAGAGAGAGAGAGAAAGTGTTTGAGAGAAATATTATGAAAGCGAGTATAATAAAATAATGGGAGAGAAATTGTGTGATAAGAGTGTGTGTGAGGGTATAGTGTGATTTAGTAAAGAGGTATAAAGTGGGAGAGAGTGAACGAGAAAAGATTATATTTGAAAGAGAGAGTTTTATAGATAGAGTTGTGTGTGTGTGTGTGTGTGTGTGTGTGTGTGTGTGTGAGGGTAAAATGTATGAAAGAATGTGTTGGAGTGTGAAATAATTTGATAGATAGAGAGTGCGAAAATATATAAGTGTTAGAGTTACTCAAACATTACGGTATTTTGAAATATCATTCCCTCGAAATTAAGTATCAACATGGACAAAATCTGAACTTATTGTATTTGTAAGAATGTGAAAAGATAGATAAGGTACACAAAACATTACTTTTATATATCATATCCTAAAAATTAAGTGGCATATGAAAACGTAGCTTAACATTTGTATTGTGTTACTATTTGCTAAAATGATCATCAAAACCCATTATTTGAAAGAAGTGAACACCAAAACTCATACTTATATAGTTAAATGGGTATTTTTAAACATTATTAAGGATCGTTTTTTGAGCTTATAATACATACCTAAGCATATTTAAACATCATTATATCATGCGTGAAACAAAACTTAGAGAATATTTTCACGAACTTAACAACTTAACCTTTTAAAATTTTCGAATTTGCTTAATACTATTGATATAAATGCGAATTAACTATTGCAGCATTACAATAAAAAAAGTGTTTCCCTTGCATAGGAATATTAATTTATATATGCTATGACCAGCATCCAAAAAGAAATATTCATCCAAAGACTAAATTTTTATATGTTTAGGACCAACAAATAAAGTTGAGTTATTATTTTTAGGCCAAAGAGAAGTTTATTTATAGATTTACTGCCATACAGCAAATAACGGTTTCCATGGTGATTAAACATAGAATAAAAAATTTAAAATTCTCTGTTAAAATTGGGTTTTCGTGAATAATTACTATTTTCCCCCGACATCCTGGATTTCAAATCGTTGAAATGAGTGTTCGTTTGTCAAAATATGTTCCATCATTTCCTAGTAATTTTTATAACCGGAAACGGGCTTAACAAATCATATATGAGATATGGTACACGGACTATATGAACTTTTGAATTGAAAGTCTTTGTGAATTCAGCAAAAATTATCCAAAGAGATTTCAAAGAACTACATTGACGGGAATGATAAATATCCCAAATACCGTAGACGTTAGAAGGGCGCTCAACCCACGCATTGGAGAAATCTATTCCTGTTGAAATGGTTCGATACCCAAATTAATGTTGAGCTAAGTTATGCTGTCTTATCAAGTATATTGAGTATGAATTTAATTAAATAAATAAATAAAATCAGTGATTAAATTACATTTATTGACCATTGAGGTGCCAGAACATTTTCGGTTGGTATTATTCAGAGTATGCATTTAGCTGAACATTTCAAAAATGGAAAATGTATGGATTTATCACAAGTATCATCACTGACGTCACTAAAAACTTAATGTAACACACCGTTAATAATCCACTTTATATTGTATGCTAAGGATCTCTTGGGGAAGACGCTTACTTATTATTTGATAAAGAAGCTCCATGTTGTCAAATATCATATGGGAAAGCATACCGTAATATATTGAAGATTTAATCAGAACGGACAAATGATATACAATTTAGATTTTAATTAAGATGTTTTTTATTCCAGTTTAGAATAAATTTAACCAAATTTTAAGGTAGCTTTCTGGTAAGAGGGTAGAAGATTTATGTCTTCTTCTTCCCTAGAATTAGTATGTATTTATATTATATTGAGAATATTTGAAATATATGACAAATGAACGGCAATTTCTACAACCAACTTTTAATCCAAACAAGCATCTATTTAACACAAAACCACTTACCGTATATATAAAGGGGTTATAGAGTGTTTGAGATCCTCTAGAAAATGTGTTCTCTCAAGATACACTATAGAGTAGAAAAAGTACTTTTATAATTAATTTATTCTTGATTAAGCTTAGCTTTGAGGGTGGTGCTGCTTTTGCAGTGGACTCATCATGTATATCCGTAGCATTATTAGAAGGGGAATAACAACGAATATAACATTTAAATTACCTTTGCATTTTTCAACCACCAAATTGACATGTACAACAATTCTAAGCTAATTTTCACATCAAATTTACTGAAAATTTGTCTAATATATTATAAAATGAAAATAAGAGTATTGTGTAAGACCTCAATTGAAGATCTAGCTAGAGCTATAGGGCTCTCAATAGCAACAATATGCTCATAGGATGCTTCAACATATTTTACTCATGAGACTTCCAATAAATTTTACTGGTAATTCCAAGTTTCACTAGAACTGACGATGTCAACGCCTACTTGAAATTCTCCTACATACTCCACTTCATTGAGAAATTTTATCCGTCAACCAACATGCACATTCACCCTTGCGTAGGAAAAATTCATACTTAATTGTCGCTATATTACTGAAACGCGCAATTGAATATTCACAGAGAACGAAAATAAGATGTCTTTGAATACGTACCAAATATGTATCTTAGTCAAGGATATTGAGGAATTTGTTCATTTTATTCATACCAATATACGTCTTCTGAAAAAAGAGCCTTTTTTCGTGGTTCCGTGGGCAAACAATCTTAGCTCCTTAATTGATGACAAATTTTATACCAGTTCAAAGTGCCATCCTCCACTTGCATGTCTATAGGCCCTACCCTTGAAATCTTTTTATTCTCTTAGTCCAGTTTATATATCCAAGATCTTGAATTAAAATCTGAGCACCGATAATTTTGATACATGCTTTTAACCTACCTAAACAATGTAATTTTACCCATCAACCTGTAAACAATGTACAAAACTTTATCACAGAGTTGACTGTGGCAGATTGAAATACGAAAAAATGGGTATTGAAACAAAAAATACCCATGATTCTATCAGACTTGCACTTCCAGTTAAATGCAGCCAAGTTCCTAACAAGTTATGCTATGGGATGACCACTAACCGAAAATTATATATGGCGTATTACCATGATAGTTTTTCCAGCAACCTACCGGTAAATACTCGTTTCTGATAATAAATTCATTAAAGTTGTTCACAAACCGTCCTTTCCTTAAATTCTTAAATTTCGCTAAATTATTTCCTTCAATTAATGTAAGTATTCTGTTTGTCTAAACTTAAAACAGAAATAATCGCACTATAGTGAATTTATTTATCCTGAAGATGTATCTTTTATTATCCCCAAAGATTTGATCATGGTTATTTCAACCTAATACGTTGCGTGATTTCTTCTCTTTACGGGAATTCAAAAACTCCTGGATTAAGAACTTTATTTATTTAATGTACCTGTACATGTTTTTAAAACTGACATTGATATGAGCGAAGCTGTGGGCATAAGCTAGTATAATACATACAATGGTTTTAGCTAATCTAATATAAGCCAGGATCTTTGGAGGCTCAAACCTCCTACCTCCGAGGGATTAAACAAAATTGTCCTATTTAGGGTTAAACAAAACAATAAAATACAATAAATATAGATAGTCAACACCATTATAATGTTTTTGTGTATATTCTAAAATAGTTTGTGATTGTGTTCATTGGTCAGATAACAAAGCTCGATAGACGAAGACAAAATATTAACAATGGTATTAATGAATATAGGGAGAGCTGTGGAAGTGGCTAGGTAAGTCTTTGTGATTAAGAAACAACTAAGCCTATTCTCTCTGGAGATAAGTGCATGTTATAAATAATGTGGAATGTGAATAATTTAAGATTTGAAGTGTATATTGTATACCAGTGCTAATTAAGTTAATTACTGTGTAGGTTAAACTGGTTTACTTATCCTGAATACGATTTTCCTTTTTCAAATTAACACAATGATTTCCAGTAAACGAACATAACAAACTGGTTTACTTTCGTTTTTAGTAAGAAGAACCTGTTAAAAATACAGACATATTTGTTTGCGGTAAAAATTGATAACATTTTACTATATTATTAGTATTATTTTTAAGTAGTGAGGTGACCTGGTGGTCTAGGGGTAAGGTGTCGGACTTCTGTGATGGGGGTCCGAGGTTCAATCCTTGGTCTCGGCACAGATTTATCTGATTACCATACCCTTCCTTCACCTCTGACAAGACATCTTGCGAATGTGGAGAATGCCAGGCTTCCACCGTGGTTCGGATTCCACGTTAAACTGTAGGTCCTCCATTTCATCTCACAATCGCCCTACCATTACACATTAGCGTAAGTGCGTATAACCCAAACGGGTAGTAAGACGCGGTGCTAATAATAATAATAATAATAATAATAATAATTTTAAGTAGTGCTAATATCTATCAAGTGTGATTGCTTCAGATCACACGATTTGAAATATGATTACTTATTTTAAATATTGTTTACGCTACTTTGTAATCATTAAAAAAGTGTCTTCCTATCTAAATCTAACTTTTAGTCAGTGTTGTCGGAACAACTGGACTCTTCAGTAGGGCACAAAGAGACCCAGCCATAGCTCCCCACTTCAACTACATCTTCCCTGCCATAGTTCGCCCTTTTCAATATCTCTGGGTCTCATACATATAAAAGTCAACGCTTTCAATACATTTCGCCATGATGGAAATGTATTTATTTAAATAGGTTTTTGTACTATGTAAGCAAGAATTACCACCCCGCCCCTCCCCCACAGCCACTAAAATCTGGTTTTGGATACGGCTTTGGTTTTAGCATGTAATTTTATTGCGCCCACTGGTCAAGTTAAGTGGAATTTCACATGCTATTCTCTGACTTGTAAGTACAGGGCTAGACAAGATATTGTTCCTCAACCCTAAAATGGCTTGTATTCAAGTCAACTATAAGTCACCCGCCTCGGTGGCGTAGTTGGCTAACGCGCTAGTCGTGTTGAGCTAAACCACTGAGGACGGAGAGATTCTAATCTCGGTCGGGTGAACTGGGGGTGGTTTTTCCTAAATTGTTTTCCACTCCATTACACGCAAATGCGGGTTCACTTCCTCTAATTCAACCTTCCCAATTCCTAATCCATTAGTGTAATTAGTACTTAAAGCGTACTACCCGAACGGGTAGTAAGACGCGGTGCTAAATAACAATAATAAACTATTAGTACCATTATTCTTATTTTAGCCGCGTACTCTTTTATTTTTCAAGAATATATTGTAAATAGTAACTAGGAAACTAAGTTTATAATTTTAAATAAAATAAAATGTTCTTTAATAAATAGTATAGTTTTCTTTCAGGATTATTGATACATGGCCTAACACATATACATTCACTAAAGCTATTGCAGAGAGTATCATAAGAAAAACTGCAGGCGATCTCCCAATTGCAATTGTTCGCCCTTCTCAAGGTAAGATAAAACAAATGAATGACTCCAGTCAATCCTCTCAGTGGATTTGAGGATCACAAGTCACTGTTCCAACCCACACCTACCTTCTTTCTCATTCATTCCTGTCTACTATATTACACATTATTACTATTATTGTTAATTTTTTAATATAAATTTTAAGTTAAAGTTAATGAAAGTGTTAAACCTAAATTAGAATTAAAAGCAGAAGTAATATATCCTAACAACAAAAATAGAGTGCTCCCTAAAAAACTTAAATGGTAAGATAATCTGATTCTATTAAAAAACTTCAGTAGAGACAAGATTGGTGAGTTACGGGTGGTAGCTCACATAATATGTATATAAGTGGTGATGAATTAAAAGTGGTTATAAGGGTTGCTAAATGTCTACAATAGTTATAGCACTATTTAAAAACATAAATAAATCAGTATAAAGTTTATTTTTAAAAGAGTCACAAAACAGATGTATAGATAGTATAAAACATTGGAAAATAATAAGGAGTTAATAAGGAGTGGTCAGGGAGACAAGGAGGGAGCTGTCACATCACGCCCATGCCCTCCTTGAAACTTCAATGATCTCATAAGCACTTGCTCGATGACCATGTTGGTCCAGGTTCCACTCAAAATCTTGTTGGTTCTGCATATTTTAAGAAACCTTCTTTAACAAACCTCTAAAGATCAATAAATGTTGACACGTGTTATTTCAACTGCATCATGTTTTATAAGGTACACATGGGCCGATTTGATGTAATAAATATGATCCACCACATGTAAATGTGTTATCACACACTGTATTTCATGTAGGTGCACTCACCAAGCACCAGTTCTCTCTGCACTTATGAAAGTACGCATTATTTGAACTTTTTCAAAGTATTGAGTCCACAGTGTTTCAGTGCGGCTTTTAATAGATTCCTGTTTTAATCTTTTTTCTATTAGAGATATGATAGAAACTACTGAAGGAGAGGTCACAGTACTTGCAATTGAGGTTTTATTACACAACAAATCATCAATCTTGTTTCTGTACGTCAGCTATTTCTTCTGAAATAATAAGGTTTTATTCTAAAAATATATTTAATAAAATTGTAACTATAGACAGCTGTGTCAAGGAGTGGGTTCACATGTCCCTGGAATAGGCATGCTCTGTGATCATATGTTGTACAGTATTTCTAGAAGATTCTCGCTGCCATAATTCTTCGATGTCACTAACTTCCAAGAGCTCCCAAAGAAGACATTAAAGGTGGAAACCACCTAGACGAATCACAATATGGTTAAGAGGATTATACTTATATATCCGTATATATTGGGTATGTGTCTTCATCGTACCAGCTTGAGCAAATGTCTGATAATAATTGCGGCTGCCTCAACAATTCTTTTTCTTTCATCCCTTTGACTTTTGAGACAGTCCTCATACCACTTATCATTCAAAATACGAGAAGCAAGGCCATGGAAACAAATGACTAAACCACCGAGGGACAGAAAACAATAGAATCTCCGAAGTGATCTTCTAAATTTCTTTTCTGGTTTTTACCTGGGTAGAGCTTATTTTATGGTGAAATATTTTTTTATTGTTTTAATAGATAGTCCAATTAATCCTGACAATCTTTTTGGCTTTCTAGTTACTCACACAATATTGTGAATACCTCTGATTTAGCTGCATCTATTGCATTAGTATTGGTTTGCATCCCGATGGTACATGGGGGTAAATATCCAATTCTACTAAATAGAGGATAGCAATTCCAGTGATATTGTGCCTCTGCAGCAACTAGGTCTATTACAGCGTTTATTCTTGAAAGAACAATTTGTCCCCAATCATCAGCTCGTTTTGCACACAACACTGCTAGGTTCTTCTTTAACTCCAGAGTCGTTGCCGCTCTGACTGGCTGTTTTCGATTGTGGTGCTTCTTATTAACAACCGCGAGTTATCAACGAAATAAACACTTTGTCTTGAAATTAAAGCTTGAATCCACTATTCTTAGATACAGGCTAGACTGTTCCTCATGGTACGTGTTTTTCACGCTTCGATTGTAATTTTTTTACAATTATTCTTATGCAGCCACACTGATTATTTCCCTAAAAGTAGATTATAAATTCAATCCCTTTGTAGTACATTAGTTCTCCTCATATAATCTAGACCAGCTTTCATATCATTAGACTTGTCACCCTCTTTGAATTTACTCTTGTAAATAACATACAATTTTTACGTTCCTTTGTAACGCATTTAATATAAAACTACACACAGATTTATTAACACGCACTAACATGAACAGCCGAACAGCAAGCGAAAAACTGATTTCAATATAAAAAAATAAACTGCAACAGCTGCCTCTAAGTGACTTATCTATACTTGCACGTGTTCACTGAGCCAAACAAACCGAGCGCTGGGAACAGGCCGTGGTTTGTAATGCTGCCTTGCATGCGTGGTATTGTTCCATATTGTTGTATCCATTTTTGGTTCTCCTTTCCAACTATACAAATGCAATAAGTATGATTTCTATGTAATTTATATCCCTCTACCACTATTATTAAAATATTTTTTGGTCCCATCCTTCTTAATAATAAAATAAACAGCTTCTTAACCAAATATTTGTCCTCTTCTCGGTGCCATACAATAGTAAGACGCCTGTACAGTGTGATTAAAATGTGTCATGAATACATAATAAACATTATTTGTGTCATAAATGATGTAGGTAATTAGTGTTTCTATACAAATTTTATCTTTCCATTATATTTTGTTCAACCATTAGACTCAAAAATTTAAAAATTCTATGTAGCCTCATCTTTTCTGAAATTGTGGATCTAGCCTTGCCGGGATATTTTAGGGCTCAAAGGATTATTATTCCATGATTATAGTTATATAAGTTCACAAATTTTCAGCTACATATTCCGCTTTTCCATCTTAATATTCTTCTGTACTAGACTACTACCATTTCTGGTATATATTGCTTCTTACATTCCAGTATTCTGATATGGAACTGTACATCTTTGGCGTGGTTGTGCAGTAGCTACTCGTAAAATGTCATAAGCCATTCAAAATCCAGAGCTGGGCTCAAACCCGTAACAGGTTGCAAATAGAAGGTGTACTGTAATTGCTAAAGTGCTGCTCTCCACACGGACGTTTGGGACAGATGATGACGCTCGTCCAATCTCCGTGTAAATGTGAGTGTTCCACAGAAAGCAGAATTTACTCTTCCACTACAACGTCACTGCCTACCACAATTTACCATCACAGGTGCAAAGAAACCAGTTTATTATAGGGGATGATTCAATGAGTAAAGATGTCTTGGGATTTGGGTGTCGCTGGACAGGAAATCGTGCAGCATACGTTAGAGCAGTAGTGGTGGAATTCTGTCGTTCATTACAAATCTAAATCATATTGGTCAAATCCTCGTTTGTGTATTGGTCCCCCATTTTATTGGCCACTTTCAATCACAGCAAGTAACTGAGTGTGGTGTTCCATGTCTCCGCCATGCCAAATGACACATGCGCAGTGCTAGACAACAATGTCGTCATATCTCAGTAACGAAGCAGTACTGCCAGTATATTGTTAGTAGACTCTTAGTTTAGTTTTCATTGTGGATTTCACCGCACCACTTTATTGTATACAATAAAGGATCACTCTGTATAGATAATGTTTGTGTGTATGAAAATTATTTGCATTTGTGATCTCAAGGTCATTATAAATTTTCGATCTCCTTGTAATGACAAACTTCTATTTAATTATGTTATTTATGCTATTTGGAAGTTAAAGAATCAAAAATCTCCAGGAATATATTCAATTTCAACAAAGTTTGTAAAACAAAGGTGTGAAAATGTATTAGTATAAAATCACTATTGCTATGTTCCTTATGAAACCATTAGGTATCTTTACAAGATTAGGAGGAAATTTTTTTAATAATTACTAACCATTTTCAAAAAGGGAGATAAAATCAAGTGAAATGATTATAGCGGCATTTTACTACTAACAACATACTATAAATATGTTTCCAACATAATTTCATTCAGGAAACACCATAGGTAGTAAAAGTATTTGAGGATCATCAATGTTATTATGATAATGCAAGAAAGTAGGGATGGGCTTATATTTAACAGTAAAATGCAGCCATTATGATACGAAAATGATGTATCTTTGTTAACGAATATTAAGAAAGGTGTTGCTAAAATGAGGACGCTTTACTAGAGGCTAGTAGGGAAATAATTTTAGAAGTGTACTCTGGAAAAACTAAGTGCATGATCACACAGAGAATACAGAGGGGACGATAATTTATAGATTACTGGGGACAACATTTTATTTTACATGGTAAATCAGTTTAAATATCTTGGAACAACTTTAACTAGCAATAGCAATATTAGATTGAAAATTAAGAAAATAATACAGTCGGGAAATGCATGCTATTTCTTGGTCATTAAGTTGTGAAATATCACTTGCTGTCCAGAAATTTAAAAACTCAGACTATACCAAAATAAAATTTACTGGTTGTTATATTATATGAGTGTAAAACGTGCTCTCTTACCTTACATGACAAAAACCAATTTACAATCTTGGATAACAAGTTGCTTGGGGACATATTTTTTCCAAAAAGGTGTGATATTATTGTGGAGTGGAGGTTACATAATGCTTAGTTACATAGCCGATACGAGCCACAATACATTTTCAAGGGTAATCAAGTTTTCTTAGATCTCGGTGGCCAGGATAATATGTAGCGTGAATGGAAGGTTCTAAAACCTTTTTAAAAGTACTGAATTACAAACCCAATAGTGAGAGACCATTGTGAAGGACTAGACGTGGATTGAAGGACAGCATTAGAATGGACTTGAAAGAGATAGGGTTTAATGAAATTGACTATTTATAACTAGTTCGAGATAGTATAGGTGACGTAATTTTGTAATTGTTGCTATGAAATTTCAATATCCTAATATCATATTTTAAAGTATGACGTCACATTAATTTAAAATATACAGCACATATTTTAGTACAGCAGTTTCAATATTTATGTCAACCTCCACATCATCTTTCTATGAGTTATACTCGTCGGTTCTTTTTTAAATTGTTTTACGGTGTCAAAATATATAGCTAAACATTAAATATTAAATATAATATTTGTTATTTTAATTATGTGAAACAAATGCTTTGATTTAATAATAACCAGAAGTTTTCATAATTAATATTATTAGCAATAGTTATTCTAAGTAAGTAAAATTTTAAAATTGTAAAATTATTATAAGAACAACTTTTAATAATAAAGTAAAAATCATTCAATACATTTTTTATTATCAATTTTACAAGACGACAAAGTTTATTTCCATTCTATTTGACCTTGACAAACACACTATCTAAAATTACTGGTTGGAACAAAGATGCCCCGAAGTCAATTTTTTCAAATTTTGTGTAATATGTATTTTCCCACTTGATGCAATAGAAATTAAATTAAAAAAACTTGGTGATCACTGATAGCATTTAGGCTCCGGTTTTCATATTGCTGGTAGTTTTGTGAACATTATATTTCTCTTCCACCATGTTTTTAATATAAGTAGTTTTAACTTAATTAAATTTCATACACTTACTCACTTTAAAGAGACGTTCTAGACCAAACTGAGTCAAAGGGCCAGTTTCATAGACAAGTTTAGTACGCCTCAAGTGCGGCGCTACACTAAATACAAGATTACACCTACCTAAACTCGAATGAAATGGGCCGTTCTCGCATAGGAAACTGGCCCATTCCATTTTGGTTTAGATAGGTGTCGTCATGTACTTAGTGTAGCACCGCACTTGAGGCGTACTATTATTTGACTATGAAATTGGCCCTAAGAGAGTTATCATTTAATTTAAAATATACTTGTGTAGAGACTGTTGATTCGTGTAATTTGGTATTGTTATGAAATATGAACGCTAAATTATATGCCTTGCTACACAGTGACAGTAAAATATTGCCTAATATTTCACCTTCGACCTTGGACCAATTTCACAGTCAGACTTAGCACGCCTCAAGTTCGAGTCGATACTAAATACAGGATACCACCCACCTCTAACAAAATTGAATCAGCCAGTTTCAAATACGAAACTGGCCCAGTCCATTCAATTTGGAGTTTATTTACTAAAATTAAATGTTTCAAAGTAAAAGATTAAAAATTTGGATAAAGGGGGTGACTGACTTACGCTGTAGGTATTTGGCAATACTTTCTAAAAGCTCATATCTAACCACTACTATCAAACTGCTCTTTGTCATCCATCACTTCTACTGTCACAGTATCGACATCTCTGAAAGAGCCTGTATGCGGTTGGATTGACAACGTTTATGGGCCTAATGGTGCGGCAGCAGGTATATTTGCGGGTCTAGTAAGGACAGGTATAAGTCACGCGGAAACGAAGCTAAACATGGTACCTGTTGATATGGTAGCAAACTGCATCATAGCTGCTGCTTTTGGAGCAACCACAAGGTAATACCCCTTTATGGACAGTAATTTTATATTCAAATATTTTGTGGACACGAAAAATATGTTGATTGGAAATGTATTGTTTGCTTAGGTGAAATTGTGAGGTTTATATATTACACCAGCATCAAAATATAGATCATTCACAAAATAAGGGCTTATTTATATAAAAAAAACTTATTTATAATATTATCTAAACTTAAGCTAGAAATAATTATTTATTGTCTCTGTTAATAATTAATGTTTTACTATATTTTCAAAACTATTTTTTTTTAAATATTATTCTAGTTCTATTTTTAAAGAAGGATATCATCTATAAAACTACTTTAAAAAGGCAGTTGATGGATGAGTTGTTTCCAAATTTAATTTGTAATTAGTTTTCGGTATCTAGATCACATTTAATATAAGGCTATGTTAGCTATCTTTAAAAAAATCTAACCTACAAACCACATTATTTCAAAAAAACTTGAATTCCAATTATTATTAAAAAAAACCCATCATGTTTAATTTTCGTAGTTCTATAATTTAAGGTAGAACTATTCCAATTGTTTATGTAACAAAAATTATTTAAAAATTAGTGTTAGTTAAGGATAATTAATTAAATATAACCATTTAGTTTGATTTATTTATCAAAATGAAAACGGTTACAAACTAATATATGTAAGTAGTATAAATAAATGTCTATCTTATCTAGTCTAATACTCCTGTGACGATGCTGAGTCTCAAATCCTGGCTAGTTGTAGTAATATTAATTTTTGTATATGCTTTCTCACTTTATTTCCACAAAAATGAGGGCATATCGCTTGATATCTTTTTTTCCTGATTCATATACAATAAATGTAATTAAAATTTGCACATCCCGGGTTGTTAGTATGACGGGGAGTATAAAAAAAGTAGTTTTATTTTTTAGTTGTACTATTAAAGGTTAAAGCCACGTGTGCTTTAAATATATACATGATACATAATACCTTATATAATCTATTATTTTAAAAACAGTTTTAGATTTATTTGAAGTATAATTTAATGTGCAAAACAACATTTAAAACAGTTGAAACTAAAATAATAGTAGTTGTTCAGTAGAATGGTGACTGATTAAAGGTGAACTCATTTTGTTGGTTTCGTTAGTATTTCTAGTTTTAGTTTAAATCATGTATAGACCTATTATTAAAATGTATGTGAATAAAATGTATGAAGTTAACCGGGTAGAAATAGTGGTATTTTATATATTCCTTTGAATTATATTATAAAAGTCATCCTCTGTGAGGAATTTCAATATAGAATTCATTATGTAATTAAAGTCTTGTAACATAAAAATAAGCTAAAACTTTCCTATTTGTACACTCCCCGTTTTCACTTTATACGTAAGCAAAGTTTCAAATTTTCTAGATATATTAGTTTTGTAATCACCCAGGCAGGTCATGCAGTATTTGGCGTAATAAAATATATAGGCCTATAATTCTGTAAATATATAACTATATTATAAGATAGGGGCATACTCCCGAGGTACTTATGCTCGATTCCCTAAGTATTTATACAACATTTAATATTTATTGCTAATTAATTTGATACCTTTACGCAAAAGCAATCACGCAGTTTAATACTTCCAGCTTATAATATATATAATAGTAAAGTCTGTTTCTTCGGCCGCCATGGTCTAGGGCGTCACACTCACAATAGACTAGACTGCTGATGACGGGAAGATTAGTTTCAAATTATTGTCAGGTGTACTAAGTGTAGTTTTACCAAAATGATATTCCATTCTCCCTCCACGAAAATGCCTGGTATAACTCCTATAAATTCAACCTTACAAAAAAATGTCGGGTATACTACCTATAAATTCAACCTTACGTGTCCTTGACCCATTAGTGTAATTAGAGCATAGACGCAAAGCCCGAATGGGTGCTAAGGTGGGATAATAAAGAGGGGGAGGGGGGGAAACATCTTATTCCAAATCAACAAGAAATTAAATTTCAAAAGAATTGTCTATGATTAAATATAGCAGTCCCTTAGTGACACATCCTCTGTATCAAAAACCATCCAGTAGCTAAGTTAGTGTGCCAGAAACAGTTTTAATTGTGGCCATTTCCACTTTCTTACACGCCTCCTTTGCAAAAGAGTTATCTTACAGCGAAAAAACCTTCGTGTATTTCCTTCTTACAACCTTGGTGTGAATTAAATATCTTTTGCTCAAAAATTTTAATGAATATCTCAAAATGTAGTGTTTACTTATCAATTCTCTGTTCAATCTCTTACCTATATCGGAAGTACGCTCTTTTTCACAAAACTACTAAAGCCTTTAGCGCTGTTGCCACAGTGCATTCATAAATCAAATATGAATTATGAGATGTTCTATTAAATTTCTACTTATTTTTATTTTGTTGATTGAAATTATACATTTTATAAAACTCTATAGTTTTGTTCACTAATATTCAAAAGTAATTAATTAGTTAGATAAATTCAGAATATAGTATTTACCACAAATAAATGAAGAAATAGAGTAAAATACAGATGAAATTGGGGGGCTGGAATCCTGGTTGGATGTACTAAGTGTGATATTTTATAAACTTTTTTACATGTCCTCAAAACTCAACCTTCCTTATAAAATCCACGTAATCAATTCTTAAACGTGTAACACAAACGAGTAGTGATACAAATAAAGTGGTCAGGGTTATAGGCACTTAGCTCTCAACCATTTCATTTATAAATTTATATTTGTTTGCAATTTCTTACATATTAATACTTTTTAGACAATCTTTTAGCATATACTTTTTAGTCAGTGAGTCATTGAGACAGAGGAGTCATCGAACAGTCAGTCGTCGCCTCAGTATCGTATCGTCGAGTGGAATTAGGTTTATTTTGTCTATTTGGCGATATATTCCGTGCCGAAAGAATTCGGGTAGGGTGGTATACTGCAAGGGACGCGTCAAGAGGAGGGAATATCCTCCGACTCGGATGTAGACGTTGAAGGAACGGACGATGAAGAAATGGAGGACCAATGCCAGGAAGGGGGTCCATCCAACACCAATCCAATACTATCAATATAAATCGATGAAACCTTTGAGCCAGTCTCTGGACTCAAGCGGAAGCTCAGGACCAGGCTGGGACAGTAAATTCTGCAGTCGAAAGCTATAAAGTGAACAATAAGTTTGCTAGCTTGTCTAGCCTACAGGACCAAACAGCGACCAGTCAAACGGGGCAACCAAGTGGAGGCATGAAGGAAAGTTCCACCCCGTGGCACATAAAGACCCCTCCGGTTGTCGTAACTAACGCGACACAATACAACAATGTTAAAAAGCTCCTTAACAGCGGTTTGCAAGACGATTACAAGGTGTATTGTATAGCACAGGGGCTTAAGGTGGTCACGACCTCCTTCAGGGATTACTCCGCCTTGTTAAAGCTACTCAAATAAAACACGTTGAAACACTTTACGTATGTACTTCCCAAGGACAAGCCCTTCAAAGCTGTCATCAAGGGCCTTCACGCAAGTATGGCCAGCTCAGACATAAAGGTGAAACTTGAGAACAGGGGATTCACGCCAACCGATGTGAGACCGTTATACTCGAAATCATTTCCACAATCAAGGACACCGAGACATCTACCGATATTTGTCTGCACTTTGGCGAGGACAGAAGGGGTGGGTGAGGTCTTTAAGGTACCGGTCATAAATCATACTGTAGTCAAGATTGAGGAGTATCGTGCTTCACAGAGTACAGTTCTTCAGTGCCACCGCTGCCAACATTTTGGACACTCTAAGAACTACTGTGAACAAAAACCACGCTGCGTCAAGTGTCTAGGAGGTCACCTGACGGTAGAGTGCCAGAAAAAAGAGAAAATAACGCAAGAACAATGCGTAAACTGTAAGGGACAGCATGTAGAAAATTACCGCAACTGCCCTATTTATTTACGAGACCTGGAGAAGAAAAGCCAGGTGTCAGAAAAGAAAATAGAGGGGGAAACTAAAGTGGCCAGCCCTGCTGCCCACGTGGCTGGTAATCGCAAAAACTCAACTGGCCAGCAATCTTCTGCTAGCCAAACAAAATCAGCAGTATATGTGGGATTTAATGAACCATCTTACAGTGGGGTCGTCAAGAAGATTGCCAAGAAGGACAAACAAGAAAACCGTTCCTCGGAAGAATCCTCGGACTTAGAGGACCTTCTACAAATTCTTAAGGAAATCAACGTGGTGGGCTTACTCCAACTCCTTAGGAAGTACCTCTTACGGCTGAAGAATGCTCCAGACAAGACAACATAAGTAATGCTTCTTCTGGAAGCTGCAACCGAATTCTTCTGCGATGGCTACTTATCAGGAAAGAGGTGTAGAAGAGTCATTGAAAATACTGTTCTGGAACGCAAATGGGATAGCCCAACAAGAAGATGAGTTTCGACAACTTCTGGGAACGTATGGAGTCGACGTAGCATAGATTTGTGAGACCCACCTATCAGAACAGAATAAGATGCGGTTCTGCGGATACGAAATTTATTGCAACGATAGGACACCTGGCCGGGGAGGGGGCACAGCCGTGTTGGTGCGCAGTACCCTTGTTTACTATCAAACGACTTTACCGGCTATGGACTATATTGAATCCACTTCGATAGCTTTTCCCACAGGGCGAAAACAGATATTATTTACCGCTGTCTACAGAAGCCCTGTGGTCCCATTCACCATAGATGACCTAGACTGGCTCCCGTCAAAAAAGGATTTCCTTGTAGCGGGAGATCTTAAGTGTAAACATACGAGTTGGAACAGTCGCGTGTCCAATAAGGCATGTCGGACACTTGGCTGGCCAGGCAGCAATCAAGAACTACACAGTCCTGGCGACTAACGAGCCGACGTTCTACCCATCCAATTACAGGAATCTTCCCAATGTTCTGGATGTCGTCCTAACGGATCTGGATACGCTGCCGGAAGAACTCGAAACCTTAAACGAACTTGACTCCGACCATCTCCCGGTCTTCAGAAGGATAGCCCTGAAGACAAACACAAGATTGTCGTAAATTAGGAGGAAGATCCCCAGGAGTGACTGGCGGGTATTGATGGATGCAGTTCCGTTGAACATGGAGGTAAACTCCCCGGAAGAAGTGGACAGTTCCATCACTCTTATGACAGCCACATTACTCGAGGAATACCGAGAGACAACTCAACTGTATTCGAGACACCACCAGTTTTGTTGAAGAGGGATTACCCGGAGCTGAGTTACTTGATAGCCCTAAAGAGGGAAGCACGCAGGGAATGGCAGCAGCACAAGGACCGAAGGCATCGAGCAGAGTACAGTAGGCTAAGAGCCCTTGTGCGTAGAAAGGCTAAAGCTCTGAAGATCACCAACTAGAATGAGTATGTAGCGAACACTTTGGATGGGGATGCCAGCGTGTGGACGGTGCCGAGACAGCTCAAAGGTACGAAAGAAAAGGCAGGGACCACGGTCATCAATGGAAGGAGGGTGTTGGAATAACGGGGCGAAGCCAAGGCAGAGGCCATTGCAGAATTTCTTGAAGACCAGTTTAAGGCTAATTCAGAGCCCCAAGATGAAGAGTTTACCAGGACAGTAAAGAGAGCGGTTGGGGTATACCTATCAGATCCTATTATAGAGATACCGCCCTCTATTTCTAGAAATGAAGTCACCAGCCAGATGGAAAAGCTGAATCTACGGAAAGCGGCAAGTCACGACAGGGTCTCGAAAGATATGTTGTGACATGTTCCGGAATGTGTAATCCAGCTCTTAACAAGAATGTTTTCAGCGGCACTACTGGCGGGTTACTTCCCGGAGGCGAGGAAGGTTGCCGACGTCGTTTTATTGCCCAAACCAGTCAAGGACTGCAAATTACCGCAGAACAGGTGGCCCATCTGTCTGCTTAGCAGTGTAGGAAAATTATTTGAGAAAATCCTTCTGCAGCGATAGAAATCCTTCTGGAGAGATCTTCGAATTGTCCCCGACATGCATTTTTGGATTTCAGAACCGTCATTCAACGGTACACCCAGTCCTGAGCCTAGTGGAGGACACGACAGAGAGCTTTAATCAAAGGGAAATCACGCTAGCTGTACTTATGGATGTAAAGAAGGCGTTTGATAATGTCTGGCACGCCGGCCTTATTTACAAATTGATACAGGCCAATTTCCCAAAGGTTTATATACATCTAATCAAGAGCTTTCTAACTGGACGACAATTTCAAGTCAAGATGGAAGGTAAAAGGTCACCTCTTCATTGTATCAGGGTGGGGGTGCCACAGGGGTTGGCACTCTCACCGTTCCTATACACTGTGTAAGTTGCTGACATCCCCACGGATCCGATGATCAAGACTCGGCTCTTCACAGATGATACTCTGTTCTACATTGCCAACAGGAACGTCAAGTATGCTCATCTCCACCTGCAGCGGTACCTCGACGAGTTTATTAGTTGGCTGGAAAAATGGAGGATAAAGGTCAACGCAGAGAAATCGACAGCCATGATAATTACGAAGAGGAGACCCCAAGCTCCGCCCCATTTTATAGTGTTGGAGGAGGCTATCCTCTACAAGAAGTAAATGAAATACCTCGGGGTGATGTTAGATTCCAGATTCACATGGAAGGAGCACGGAGTTTACACAAGGAAAAAGTTAATGGGGGCCTTCATTGCAAATTACGGCCTGTTCAAGAGCCCAGTGATGGAAAACAACATCAAGTTGCTGCTGTTCAAAAGCTTAGTACAACCTATTCTGGTATACGGATGCGAGGCGTGGGGGTATGCTTCCGATTCAGTGCTAGATACTCTACAAGTAGTGCAAAACAAAGTACTTAAGTGTATCTTAGGTGTAAACACCCAAACTAACAATGCACACATACACGCTACCACCGGTAGAGTGACTTTAAAAAAAATCTTTCAGCAGCAAGGTGGTAAATTCTACAAACGAGCCCGTGAAGTATAAGACAACGCAATAGTTAGAAGACTCGGCCAGTTCGACATCCGAGAGCCAAGGAAATACAAGAAGCCCCGGATCGAATGAGCAAAACACCTACACACCTTCCCAATCAGCCCCTTCCTACTAACCACTCCTGTTTCTCAGCATTGCCAAATCCTTGGGTCCTCATCGCCACACTCCCCCATGAGCTAGAAAAAATTTTCTTCACACCTGCACTTTCAAAGCCATGTTCGCTTACTACACCAAACTCACTTCGGGCCTAACTGCGCTTGTGTTTCCATCACAGTGTACGGTGGCTCGAATTAGCAACTTCACACTAACACTGTCGCTTCCAACACACAAACCTTCACCCTCCAACTCCATTTTCCCTTCACAACCAATTAACACTTTTAGAATTAGAGGTTATGATCTGTAACTACAGATAGGTACTTTAGGCATAAACAAGCCACCTACCCCCTCTGAAAGTCACTTCTGACATTCAGAGCGAGTAATTCAAGGCAAACAAGGGAGCGAGATATATTAATACACTCAAGATACTGAGAGTACTAAACTGATAAATACATGTTTTCATTTCCCATTCATCTAGGCCTAATTTAATTCTCTTTATTACTATCAAATGGTTAATTATAAGAAAGTGTGGGGTTTTATTGTAATTATATTTATGTAAATCACAACCAAAGTTGTAAGCAATATATGTTTAAAATTTCAATTCCTTAACTTTATTTTCAGGCCTTTAAACTTTTAATCTAATAGTTTTTCATTATTTAAAGTCTTTGTTGGAATATTAGATTCATACAAATTTATTACTTTTACTTTTAATTTTAAGCATCGCGAATGTATTAATAGCTGAACCCGGAAGCTGGGAGATGCACCTGTGGCTTGCACGTGGGGTCTTTCAGGGGTGGGGGAGGTTTTGGCGCGAACTCCTGGCCAACCAGCACATTTAGCGTCTGTGTTTGACCCTATGTGGGGGGAAAGCGTCAGACGAGGCACTGGCCGGTTAGCACGCAAAGAGTGAAGACCAGTATTCACAAAGTACTTTTCGTAACGTGTAGAGATAGTTTTGAGATGGGTGAAAGGAGAGTTAGACCAGGTGGTTAAATAATTACTACGCTAAATAACTAACCGTATCAATGTATTAAATAATTTGTCTCTCTAAATTAAGTAGCCATGGTACCAACATGTATAATATTCAGTTAAAATAAAACTTCAAATTCTATGCTAAATAGTATCTCTTTATTCGGCTGTGTTCCATCTACCCTCTCCATTATCTATATAACCCTGAGATGCTCTACTGGGACCAATTGACTGCCGTGGACGACACCGTATGATGAAGAGGAGCAGGTGATAATGGGCGACTAGGTTACAAAAATAGCGTCCAACGGTGAGGCTGGTTATCAATTCAGTTGACAGAGGTGGCTGACTGGTTAAAGTAACAAAAAAAGTAATACTATGGAAATCAAACCCGAGCCTTTTGGTTTTACGTGTTTTTATACTGAGTCTTCCTGGATTGTCTCGTACTCAGGGATATTTTATATATTTTTTATCGTGTTGAGTCTAGTTGTGGAAACTTCTTTTGAGGATAGCTAAACTAGTATAGGATTTTATTTTAGTTATAAAGCCAAAATAATCTAATAAAGTTAAAGCATTTTAAGGACTTAATGTTTGTAGAATTCAATGTAAATTATTATTTAGAATAAAGATAATAAGAAAGATTTGTAATGTGATAATAAACTTTAATGGATGATCAAAGAAGATTAATTGGAGTGGGAATTGTCAATTTAACATTAACTTAACAGTTGTATTAAAAAACTAATGTTGAATGTAAATTATTATATAGAAAGAAACATTAAATAGAAATAAGTTTAAAAAATGTCATCGATTAACATATAAGATAACAAACACTAAAAAACACATTAAAATGTGAGTTATTAGACAAGTGAACATGTATTACATTAAAATTATATAGTTTAACCAGACTATATCTAAAGATTGTTCATGACTGGAATGATGTTAAATTTTAAAATTATGCAATTGAAGCAGTAAATAGAATAAGTTGAATTGGAAAATTGACAATATTGAATAGTTGAAATTTAAAAAAAAATAAGATTATATTATTGAATTCTATTTTCTTATCTGAGTCCCTTGCTCCTTTTTTAGGCTTCGTAGAGAACGCCAGTTATTAGTGATGTTACATGTTTCGATGCTCTACGGCATCATCCTCAGACTAATTTAAAGAAAAACAAAGAAATGCAATTAGTTATGGTTCAAGTAGAAGGGCGTTGGCCAATATAATAGAAACAATTTAGAAAGAGAAAGGACTGACATGAAAACTAAGCTACTGTGAAGAATGAAATAACATGCTTACCATGAAATACTAGCCTGAATATGGTGTTCTAGTTGAAACTAGAATCCAACTGAGAAAATATGAACGGTTGTGTAATTGAAAGTTAAAATGTGATGTTATAGACTTTTACCAAGTCATAGATAATGTGAATATTGTGAAAGGGGGAACTTACAGTATTGAAAAAAGTTAAAATAGATAGACGAAGAAAGTTAAGGGTGGAAAGGAAAAATACAATATATTGAGAAAACGAAGAATGGAAGGTCCAAATCTTCTCGACACTGGCCTGAACAGGTTATTGACTACTGGATGGAAGGGCAGGAACATAGGTTATTTTAATCTAGTATGGTGAGGAAATTTTCTTAAAGTGTTAATTAAGGTTTGATTTTCAAATTGTGTTTGTTCATTGAGGACGTTTTTGCTGTTGAGTAATGCAGTTTGAATGAAAATGTTTTCTGCAATGTTCATAGCTGTACCTTTGGAAGAACTGTAGAGTAGTTTCATACAATTTTCCATGGGGGTGGGTTGATGACCAGAAGTTTTGAGATATTCAGAGAATTTTGATTTGTTCCTGTCATATTTGAAATCATTGATATGTTCAGAAAATCTGGTTGAAATTCGTCTTCCACTTTTGACTATGTATACGCTACTGCATTGACAAGTGAGTTGGTAAATACCACTTTTTTGATATTGGTTTTTTTTTTAAATTGGAATGATTGATGATTTTCTTGATATTATTGTTGGTGCTATAAGCAGTATTGAGTTTGGGTTTTTTGAAGATGTTGGAGATATTGTGGATTTCATCTCCAGTATAGTTGATTTTGATCCATTTGCTTTTGTTATTGGACGTGGAATTGGAGGGGGTAAGAGTGGTTGTGCGTTTTAGCTGAGCTTTTTGTTTCTGAAGGATGCGGTAAACCAAAGAGTGAGAATATCCATTGGTGATGGCAAGTTGTTTAATCATGTTAAGTTCTAGTTTGTAATTCTTTTTATTCAGAGGTATATGAAGTAGTCTGTATATAAGGCTGTTGAAGGCCGCTTTTTTTTATGGTTGGAGGGGTGGTTGGAATCATTGGGAATGATTGTATCGGTGTGTGTGGGTTTCCTATTTATTTTGTATTCAAATCGGTTATTCATGTTTCTGGAGATGGAAATGTCAAGATAATTAATGCTGTTTCTGATTTCGTGTTCTACAGTGAATTTAAGGTTGGGATGAATTTCATTTATAGTTTGATTTACTTGAGTTAGGGAAGAATTGGGAAGTTGTTCATAAATTACTAAAATGTCATCGACATAACGACAATAGAATTTGACGTCCAAAATGGTGTTGAGTTTGTCAAGTGTTTTTCTATCATATTGTTGTAAGAAGATTTCAGACATTAGAACTGAGATGGGAGAGCCCATGACTAAGCCGTCTGTTTGGGAGTAGAATTTATTGTTGAACTGGAAGTAATTTTGGTCAGAAACTGTTTTGGGGAGTGTACTAAGGTTAAATTGTATTTATTACACACACTTTGCGATGGTCCCGGGTTCGATTCTCGGCATAGATGAAAATGTTTGTTTAACCATTGATAATGATAAATTAACAGCCCTGGACTAAATTTTGTAGCTGTCCTAGGGTTCAAGTGTTCTCTGGTTAAAATGTATTTACTACACACACTTTGCAAAGGATACCGGGTTTGATTTTCGGCACGGAAAATGTATGTTTAACCTTTCATAGTGATAAATTAACTGCCCAGGATGGTATTTGTAGCTGTACTAAGGTTCAAGTGTATTTATTACACATACATTGTCAATGTTGGTATCAGTTAAAGCAATTCTGTTTAAGAGAAATTGTAACATTATATTAATACCGAAAGTAGATTGAAATTGAAAAGTGGTGTAACAAGATTAGAGTCTAACAGCGTGTTCTCGTTGTTGGCCCTTGTGGCTGCGCTCCTTGCTCTCTCTGTCTCCCTCCTTGTCTAGCGGGTAGGCAGCGACCTTCTCGCTTGACTGGGGGATTAGAGGGGCCGAGGGAGTGTGGGGGGGAGGACGGAGACACGTCTGGAGGTGTCTGGATCCTTTTTAATCTAGAAATGGAGAATTACAGACCCTCAGCTGTCACCACCCCTATAAATACATGCTCAGCGGTAACCTCAGTTCAGTTCTTGGTTCGCGACTGATGAGTCCGGGAGTTCCCAGTGCGAGAGTGTGGACCTGCGAGTCCAGTGTTCGTGTGGCGAGTGCCGGAGTAGTGTGTACGGCACGGGAGTGGACCGGCGAGTCCGGAGTTTGTGTATTACGGGTCATCGCCGTGTATCGTGTGTGAGAAAAGTGACTTTGGTTATTTTTGTGGACACTGTGTTATGAACCTTTTTGTGACTGTTTTTAAATATTTGAATAGTTATTAGGTGTTTTATGGTTGTTAATTTGTTTCTTCAATTTACTTATATCTCTATGTACTCTATTAGTTTATTAAGTTACATACTTGATTAAGTCTATTTTTATTTTACTTAATTACTTGTTTAGTTACAATTAATTTAGATATACAGAGTGTGTGTATGTAAGTGGTAATTTTAATAATTAAAACCTTGTATATTCCGTGGGCATTTTCAATTGTGTTTGGTCGGCAGCATACCCCAATATCTCTAAAAGAACTCGTGGTTCACACGTCCACGTGTGAACGGCCTGTGACCCTCCCAGGTCACGTGCGCCCCACGTTACAGTATTATACTTTTCGTGGTATTATTATAAATAGAAAAATAATACTCGTATGTTTGGAACAATTTTATTTAAAGTTCTTACTTTGACACGTTATTTTGTGTTATATTTCAAATGGAGGGGAGACTAGTAGCTCAACCCGTGGCAGTGGCGACAGCGGGACCGTCTTCAGCGCCACAATCGGGATTTAGTAGCCCGGTAAACCATGTAGGTGGGGCCCTGTCGAATGGCAACTCTCTTCCTGTCTTCGAGGAGAGAATTAAATAATTAAAGTGGGTTTTTAAGTCGGGCGTGAATTGATCATACAATTAGGGACGCAAGAGAATTATCGTTACGCTCAAACCTGGCACGAGGAGCAAATCAATGCTTTGCTAGGACGTCTCCAGAATCATGGAGTTAGTGCCGAGGATCACGTAAGTCTACTATTATACAACACAGACTCCGCGTCAAGACCTGTATTTGTTTCATTTATGCGGGAAGATCAGCTTGACGGGCAGGCTGTGCTCTCTAATGTAGAACGAGCGTTACCAATCAATACTTGGTTTCTCACTTCGTAACCCTTGTATATCAAGTTACAGAACTTTAAAGAGCCGCTCGGTAAGGGTAATCATAAATGTGATAAGCTCTCTCCCTCTACCAGAAATTGCCGTAAAAACCAAGGGATTATTAAGATTCAAAATGGCGACACACCTTGCTTTGCCCGTGCATTGATTGTTGCCAATGCTATATATGACACTAAAAGAGAACCCGTATATATGGATGTGAACACCGTTATACGAATCAAAAAGTGTCGTACTATTCAAAAGTACAAAGCAGAAGATTTATACCATGGTGCCTCTGTGAATCTTGTGAAAATTGGTGGGCTCAATGAGCTGAAACCATATCAAACATACCTCTCAGAATACAAAATAACGGTGTTCAGGGGACGTTGGGGGAGACAGATCCTATATGAGGGGCCTACTACACCAGTGTGCAGACCAACAGTCGTACTTTGCCGTACAATGGCTCTGCTGGGAGGCCCACCGACTCTGTGTGTCTATTCTTCATGCTGGTAACGGCCGTGAGGAATATGTGTTAGGGCAACGTGTAGATGGTGTTGTTAAAGCTGGAGATTCCATCATCGTCTTCCAGTTTTGGGGCTGTTATTGGAACGGGTGCCCTCTCTACTACCCTGACAGGACCACCCCTATCAAAAACAGCCACCACGAGACCATGGATACGCGCTATGAAGCAACCATGGCTTGTGTTGAAAAGCTTAAAAATGCCGGTAACATGGTCGTAGAGATGTGTGGGTGTACGCTTAATGCTATGAAACGCACATTATAAAGCCCATATGGATCCTAGTTGTCTGAAATTAAGTAAATACATATTAATTACTATCGTGAGAAAAAACTACTTGCCAATCACGGTCAAATATATATCAGGACGTTAATTACCCATAGACTGGTCGCCATCCACCAGGAAGATTCTGTCCTTAATGAAAAATTCTAACGGATCCGGGTTAAGCGGCGCTACCGGCATTGCAGGTGGAAAGGGTGGGTTTTATTGAAAGTTTTTCAAAGGAACAAATGCCGCTTTACACCAAAGACGGAATAAGCAAAATAGCAAGCATTAAAATATACAAAACGCTTTTAAAACATACCTGAATTTATCAAATTTTCCAGTGCATCAACACTCATCTTGATCTTTATCGTTACCAATTACGAAATTAAATGACCGAATGTAATGATTGTAAGGTATATTTATAGTCGCTTCAAAGGGTGTGCCGTCTGTAAGAATGGTGGCCTGTTATTGCGCAGTAAAATTATTTCCGCATGAGTGATCCACTTAAAGGAGCCTGGATGTACCGTTATATTTCATTCGTCTAGCAAGTCCGGCGAACACAGTCGTGTCAGCCAGCCGCTGGGTAGGGGGTCCGATATGCGATGACGGCCCACAACCCATCCATGGCACTCGTTTCTTGTGGGTACACTCACGCCCTGCGACGGGAGAACATATGGTTTAAATCCCCGCCTGCATGGTTGACAAACGCTAATTTCATTTTTCAAACCTCTACTAAAAAAAAATTATGAGCCAAAAGACCCGAGCTCAATTCCCGTGTCAATATGGAGTAAGCTTAAATAATAGCTTTGGCTATTTGAAGCTTCCAGCTCCCGCAAAAGAAATAATTAATTATTCTACCCCACCGAAAGGTCCCTGATTCGAATCCCGTGTTCAGCTGTCAAAAATGCGTAACCTTCATGGTTTAGAAACGCTAATTTCACCTTTCAAACCCTGATAAATGCTTGTGCACATTTCTCTGGGGTTTGATATGAAGTGAAGGACCACTATCCACCCTCCATTGACGTGTTTAGTTTTTCCAAACACACAAATGTGGGTACACATCTGGCCCCGTGAAGGGAGGGGAGTTCGAGTCCCTGCAATGTTGACCGAAACTTATCCTGACTAAATCATGAATAGTATATTTGGCTGTTTTCACATTGCAACCCTGCGCAAATTATGGTACATCACTATTATTATTATTATTATTATTTTATCTCTTTCATTCGGGCAAAGATATCCACATGGTTTTAGAGGGTTCAATTCCCTCCCACCCCCGTGTAAAGGTGTCATTGACGCAAAAATGTGCGTGCACATCACGCCCTGTGACGTAAGGGTTCAAGTCCCTTGGAGGGCAACAAACGCTAACTATTTCACATTTCAAACCAGAACAATTACTGGTAAACATTTAGTCTGGTCACCGATGTAAAAGTTTTAAATCCCAATCACTTCAACGAAAATATACCGAGGTTCAAATCTCTATTCCCTGATGCATTAAACTGTTGGATGAAATAGATCGTCTAACATGTAAGTTTTCCGCTCTTTAACTATTAAATAATATCAACAATATGGTCTCTCTCTCTCACGCAAATCAGCGCTTATCTCACTCTAGCATGAAGAGCTTAGTCCAAGTTTTTGGCAAAGATGGTTGTAGCATCTAGAAACAGGTGCTTTTAATAACAGATAGTGCGGTCGTCTCGAAACCAACAATTTGACACTCCGGCTAGGGAATTTGATATTTCAACATGCATAAGTATAGAAACATAATAATTATATTGCTTTTAGCCGGCTATTAACAAGAGAGACTGAAATCTATATTGTGCATTATAATTTCTTTTTTGTCGAGCCAAAAGTCCCGGGCTCGGATCCCGTGTACCGGTGTCAATGACAGAGTAATTATAATTTTTTTTGTAAATAAATATTCCAAGTTTACTTTTTTCCGGTGTGAGCTATTTTTGTATAAACTTTTATTTGTGTTTAAATAAATATTCCAAGTATACTTTTTTTTTGCGGTGCGAGCTATATTTGTATAACTTTTATTTAAGTGTAAATAAATACTCCAAGTATACTTTTTTTGTGGTGTGAGCTATATTTGTATAAACTTTTATTTGTGTTTAAATAAATATTCCAAGTATACTTTTCATAGCGTGAGCTTTATTTGTAAAAAAAATAACTCAATACTAATAATTATATTGCTTTTATCAGAATTGACAGAATTTTATATTTGTTGATGTGCCAAAGTTCTAGAGTTTGAATCCCGTGTCCCGGTGTCAATGATGGAGTAATCATTTTTTTTTTGTAAATAAATATTCCAAGTATACATTTCATGGCGTGAGCTATCTACATAGCTAAAACACAAGGTTATTTGGCTTGGTGGGGGTGGGGGCATTAAGAGGGCTATGACCCGTGACTTGGGTTCATGTCTTCCACAGGGGAGGGGGGAGAGGATCGTTGGCACTCTCGGTTTTCCACAGAGAGTCATCTGACACCCCACGCTCTACCTTGCCACACCTCGGCCGTGACACTGGCATTAGCTGGGGGAGGGGGGAAAGAGAGAAAGGAAGTAGAAAAGGGGTATGACGATATGCGGGCAAGTGAAAGGAGGGGCTACTCACATTCAATAGTACGCTGCTGGTGGGAAAGGTTGTACTCTCTCAAACTGCATGTTTTCTCACGAGAAGGGTTTATGGAGGGAGGGTCTTACACGCTCTGCGCCCGGCCACCTGTTCAGCTCCCTGACGATGCAGACCACATACCAATAAAAAAATCTCAAAACGCCCCGTCTCAATCCAAATCAATGAATAAAAAAACTTTTAATATCAAATAAAAACGCAATAAGTATAAATAAATAACCAATAAAACAATAAAATACAAGTACCAACATGTCTGTAAAGGGGGTCAGGAGGAGAGGGAGAACCAACAACCAATCAGATAACAAAAACATTATTGAGTAAAAACCAACGACATTGCGTAATCAGCACAATATACACTCTCTCCCCGTCGGGGTCAAAGGACAAACTGGAACAGGTGGGCCCCCCAGGTAGTTATTTTGTTTTGAAATGTTGCTTTGAAATCAAAGTATATACTAAGAAAAGTGTATTATAAAAAGGTAAAATATGATTTTATAATAAACGTTTATTTATAAAAAAAAATGGTACTTTTCTATTTGAATTAAATTTTGGTATTTAATTTTATCTCAATAAAGTTTCAAAATAAAGAAATTAACCTTACTTCTTTCCCCTAATAATTTCAAATATGTTTTGTCAATAGATATTCTGATTGAATATATTGTGATAAAATAATGTCCAAACAATTATTTTAAATAAAACAAATGATCATTAGTGCCCCTCAACAATTTATTGTTTTCATATTCTAGAAAATCATAGTGAGTATATGCGTGTGCACAATTTTCATCTGTCAAATAAGCACGATCTCCTTCCTAATATGAGTATTAAATTACAAACACCAAATATATTTTCCATTTTGATTTATGATTAATATAATTTCTTTAATTATCCGTTGGATTTGTAGTTGATTTGTTGAATAAGTAAAAGTTAATTTATTTTACATTAAATAACATAATACAGCGATTGATCATATGCTATAGGTTTTATCACTTGATTTAATGTGTGGAATGCCAGGCCACCACCTTGGTTCGGATCTCACATTAAACTGTAAGTCCTCCATTTCATCTCACAATTACTATACCATTACACATTAGCGTAAGTGCGTATATACCGAATCGGTATGAAGACGCGTTGCTCATAATAAACACTCAATTTAAGACAAAATATCTTAAAAACAATCTATTATATTGGATAATAATGATAAAATTATATCTTAAAGTGTATATCAACTGGATTTCCAAGCCACATACATGTACAGTATACAGTACAGTATTTTGAAATAAAACAAAGAAACAAATAGATAATTATTTTTATATATTAGTAGAATACTAATGAGCATTTTCAATGTTTAAATTATATCTCAAATTAAATGTGAAAAAACTTTTATTATTTGAAATGCCCACTTACGTTTTCTAAAATTTTATGCCTAAGATTTTAATTTAAGTTTAACTTGGTTCATTTTTTATTTCCAATGAATATTTAAAGGTTCAGTTATCTAGAAACAAACTGTATTAAATGTGTATATTTTTTCAGAGACTGTAACGAGAACATCCCCATCTACAATTACGTTAGCGGACCAAACACATTGACTTTTCAAGAGAATACAGACGTGGTAATAGAGAGAATACTCGAGGTACCCTCTGCACAGGCTATCTGGTATCCTTGGGGCCTCCCATTTAGGAGTGTGTTTTGGTACCGCGTGTTCGCCATCTTCGTTCACGTCATACCAGGGGCTCTTCTAGACATTGCCTTCGTAATTAAGGGAAATCCCCCAATGTGAGTTGAAACAGGTCACTGTTCCATAGATAAAAACACATTTATTTATTTATGACATAGTAATTTTATATACTAATATTAATTTTATTTGTATTACTACTGGTAGTAATGTAATTCAATTAATTTTGTCTTATTATAATAAGATGTAGAATTGTTTGATTGCAGGTTGATAAAGATCTACAGAAAAATTGATAAATATATGGTTTCTATGAAATATTTTACTAGTTTTAATTGGAATTTTGATAACCGTAATTCTATGAGCCTATATAAATCTTTGACCCCAGAAGACCAAGAAATCTTCTATTTTGACAGTAATTCATATGACTGGAGAGACTATCTAAGAAATAGTATAGATGGTGGAAGAGTTCACTTATTTAAAGAATCACTTGATACAATACCAGCAGGAAAATCTCGATTGATGAAGTAAGTAATAATGCTAGTTTTATGGTGTCAAAGTTACTGTAAAGAATTTTGCTCATTGTTTAAAAGTTAGTGGGCCTATCGCATTGTATCAGCTCATAACTGGATGGATTTTTCATGCTCTTTTACCTCTGACCAAGACAATAATTTGTATATAAAAAAATTGTGATAAAAAGGAGACTCCGATATTTTCTTGGACTTAAGTTGTTTGAAATAGTGAGTAGAATTAGTGGGCAAGAAATAGGATGAACTTAATAAACCATTAGAAAATGTTTGGAGAGAATCGAAAATAAAACTTTCTCTGTGAATTTATTGGAGTAGTTTATTTGCTTCATTTAATTAGCAATTTATTAACTTGCAAGTGCTACCTTTCCATAATGATATAAATAAATTGAATGAACAAGCTAAATTAAAATCGTATGGAAACTCAATAAATACATTATCTTACCTACTTATTTTATTATATAAGAGTATAAATATAAGGATGTAATATTTAGAATAAGAAAAATTACTTATAGAAAATACGTTTATACCCTTTAGTAAAATCGATTATAGGTATTTTATTTAAAATTTAATCATATTGTTTTCATTTAATAGATAATTACAAATAAATAACACTATTCCTAACTATTATGACTGATTTGAATTATAAACAAAAATTATTTGAATAAATATTGAAATTTAAACTCCGGTTTCCTGTATGTACCACTAAAAAATTTTATTAATTCATTCCTTAATGTGATTCTTCTAGATACACTGTCTTATATGAAAATTGAAAAATCACCAAATAATAAATTTTTATTTTCTAATGTTATTATAAAGAAAGTATTGTACTGGTGAACATTATCATTCTCATTATTACGATACCTCTTTAGTTATCACTGGTTTCCGAACCACAAAAATTGATTTTACAAATTTGTCTGGACCCATTTATGGATTATTGAATGTCTGTCTATCCCTGGCCACTGATCTGAAAAAGTTTTATGGATTTTGTTGGAACTTTATATCAATATGATATAGGGAAATAACTCAGCGAGTTTTTTTTTATATTTGGACCTCATACCTCAATTTAGGGGTAAGATACTAATGAAAGGTTTTTTTAATTACTAATTTGTCTAAAATATATAAAAAGATTTTGTTCAAAATATATATCTAGGGAGAATTTGTCCTCCCAAAAAATACAATCTACTTGGTTTTAGTGTTAACATTTGTTTAAAAGTAGTTTTTTGATTAGTAATTTTCAAAAATTCAAAGTAATTTGAAAATAATCCAATTTAAAAATGACCTGGAAATTGATTGTTATGTTACATCAAGCTGCATACTGCTTTTTTGGTAAAAAAACACTTAGGGGTAGCTTATTGGTATTTTTTTAAATTTGGATATAAATAAAAAAATATTTATTATGAAATTTGATTTAAAATCTGTATTGAGCCACTATTTTAGATGGTAAATGATAAAAAATGTTTATTTTCTAAAATTAATTAATTCAAGGGTAGCTTGCTTATAACAAATTTAAGAATTTTTTTTTCAAAACCATTCGAGAATAATTGGCTTAGAAATTATAACCGAATATAGATGTTTAAAATAATTATAAATATGATTTATTTTTGTTACAGAGCAATACTTTTAGGTGCGAATTCAATTTTAGATAGTTCTGAATTGATAGTATATTTTAACAATTTGATTTAATATTTATATATTATATGGAGAGTTTATTGTGACTATAATGACAATTTGTTGTTTTTATGAGGTTTCTTGCCTAAGAATAGTTGACTGAAAATAAGTGTTTTAAATAATTCATTCAAGCTATATTTCATAAAATGAGAAAGTATGCACGACTGCTTCATCCAATTTTTTAAGTAATTAATGCCGATTAATATGAACTTAGTAAAAAACCACAAATTGCCTCTGAATTTAAATACAAAACCACATAGACTACAAGGCACATTCCTTTGAAAACAACCAAGAAAGTAAGATTATTTATAATACTCTGACGTAGTAGCAATTTTTTATTTACTAGCATATTCGAAATTAGTAAATTACATATATATTACTAGATACTATAGTCAATGAAATGACACTATCGTTCATAACTTGACTATATAATAATACATATATACATTCATACATACATGTATACATACATATATACATACATATATACATACATACATGCCTACATACATATATACATACATACATGCATACATACATGCATACATACGTGCATACATACATACATACATGCATACATACATGCTATACATACATACATACATACATACATACATACATACATACATACATACATACATACATACACACATACATACATGCATACATACATGCACACATACATACACACATACACACATACACACACACACACATACATACATACATACATACATACATACATACATACATACATACATACATACATACATACATACATACATACATACATACATACATACATACATACATACATACATACATACATGCATGCATACATACATGCATGCATACATAACTAATCTAGCCGTTCACAAACGGGGTAGGCAAGACAATTTTCAAATAGCTCAAAAAATAACCCCAAAATTAATCCATCCTCACTAACATTCTCCACATTTTCCTACCCTCATTTAACCCTTGACTTCATCAACATCCTATAACGAAGCATATATGCACTTTTATTCTTAAAATTGTTAGTATTTCTCTTTTAGTTACATTTGTTCAAACATTCAACAAAGTATTACTTGGCCTTAATTTCCCTTTATTCCACACATTCTTCTTTCGTGTATTTGCTTCATCACTCATTCCACACTCATACTCTCAACATTCCCAAACCAACATAAGACATTTCTTTCGCATTGGTATATTAGATTCCCTTTCAAACCACACTCCTTCAGCACACATTCATTACCGACTCTGTCCATACGAGCTTTTCCAAATAAATTTCTTTGATATATCATTTCAACAACATTCACCTTGCTCTTGTGTTTCTCCTGACAAATCCACGCTTCCCATCCACTAACCCCTGTAGGCGTTAGCACAAATTTATATACTGGAATATTTACCTTAATTGATACTAATTCATTATTTACAATAATTCACATACATCCAACCTCTCTCCGAGATGCATTTTCCAGTCTGTCAATTTCACCATCCATCCTTCAATTTTTAGAAAACATTCTGCATTGTTAATAAAATCATTCACGTGTTTTAACAGTTTTCCCTTGATTCAAAGTTGTCAATCATTTCATAATCTATTCTTACAAAAAAACTATTACCTTAACTTTGGATACATTTATGCGAAGATCCATTTTTCCTGTCACCATATTAAATATTTAATACTTTGTGTAAGTCACTTTTATTCTCAGCTATTAATGAGGCATCATTTGCAATATAAGAGCAATCGCACATTCACATTGTCCATCTGTATCCCAAACACGTCATCAGAAACAATCCTCATTCACTTATCCATGATAACATTAGACAACCATGGAGACATAACACAACCTTGTCTAAAATTCTGTTCAATGCCAAACCATTAGTTCAAAGATCCATCCACCTAAACGAACGCTTTACTTCCAACATACATCACTATTTTTGTATTTACTAACCATCTCTAAGAACATTCCATGACATATTCCTACTCATGTGATCATTGGCTTTCTTTAAATTAACAAATTCACAGTAAACGTTCCCTACCGCCATATATTTCTCAATCACTTTTTACAATCAATATATCCTGTCAACGCATCCTCTACCTGACATGAAACCATATTGCACACCCTAAACTTTGTCCTCAGTTTTTTCACGCCCCTCTCAGTTAAAACTCTCCCAAAAACTTTACTTGGAATACCCAGCATACTAATTGACCTATCATTCTTACAGTCAATATAATTTCCTTTGTCTTTGTACAAAGCAACAGTGACAGTATTCTTCCAATCATTAGTAATGTTGAAACCCCAGCTCACACATTAAAAAACTCATATAATCTGATAACTATTATCATGCCTCAACACTTAAGAATTTAGGTTTTAAATTTCGATACCATCTACCCCCGCCACTTTACCGTTATTTAACACCTCAGATCTGTTAATTATTTCACTAATAATAACATTTTCTCTATTTTCTGTTATTTTCTCCACTATTTCCCCATATATTTGCTCAAAATACGCCCTCTATCTAGTCTCGTATAAGTATCCATTTATCGATTCAACAAGACTAGGTGCCAAAGCTATTGTGTTTATTCAAATATCAACAGTTCAATACATGTTCATCTACATGTTAATATCTATGCATCTAAATAAGCTTTAAATTTAAAGATATTTTTAGTATTGTCCCTTAATAGAAAAAGTATTGTCATAGAAGCTCCATTACCATTAATATTCAAATAACTGAACATTTTATTCCCAATTTTGTTTCACTCCTATCTCATTGAAATCATCTTACTCCTATAAGCAGATTTAAAGAGGCCATAATATGCTTGGCGTATATTTGGATGTGTAGCCCTTAAGTTGCCGAGTAGGAATATTGAATGTTTGGATGGAATTTTGCGTAAAATGGTATCTTTGTTAGAGTTTCGCTCATATTCTCCTAGAATTTTTGTTGTCTAATACTCCTTACATTTCAGGAATTATATCAATATCTAGCTTGTTCTATTATCCATCATTAGTCAATAGTAAATCTAAGGCATCCCTGTGGTACATGTGGAGGTTTTTCATTTCACCTATTACTTCATGTTTATGGTTATAGCTGTGATCTCTTTATATATGAAATGGTGCTATTTCCCATTTTGCGATAAATGGATATTGTCATAATCCTATTTTTGCAGAATAGTTTGGTGTTTGCTTTCGACCTAAATAATTCAAAGGAAGTTGTTGTGCTGGAACTCTAATTTATATTTGGATTGCTGGTAAAGAATATCTCCAAGTCTCTCTCTCATTTTAACCTAACCACTTGTATTGTGGTCATACCTATAAAAATATTTATCTAAATCTTATTTAGGCTTGTCACTATTGATAAAAATTAATGGCCGACTTGAGTTATGTATTTTTGAGTGGAAGAGTAAATTTTCTTCGGTTGCTATCATCACTGTAGGTCCACTGTCAGCAGTATTGGATCACCAAACAAGCTTATCTAGTGTTAGACTATTCCTTTCATGTAAGCTAAACTAGTAGACCAACAAGATAACGGAGAGGCTCCGGCTTGGATATTAAACTTGTATATGTATTTTCATCATTCCATTTGACTACAGTTGGAATAAGGACATGTGAATCTTCTTAGAATACATCTGTTCACACATCCATAGAAATGATATCGCCTCAATTTGATGATACTGGTTCATGTGAACTATATCTAATACACCGTACTGGCACACGAAATCAGCAATAAATACCTGCACCAAAATACTATCCGTTTGGTCAGATATGACATATGCTTAAATCTCATTTGTAGAGTGATGTATGAAAACAACAAGAATATAGTTTTTTATCGTATCATTCTTATTGACCCAGTTATATTCATTACAACCCGTTACATTAGCCGAGTTCATCATTTTTTTAAAGGTGTTAAGATGTGACTTAGGAGTAGTTTTTTTGTGTCACTTTTAATAATCAAATTTTTTTTAAGTTAGCTTTTGGAATGAAAACCAGGCTATTGTATTTTTTGCCACAACTACTAGTCACACAAAATATCCTGACAAGGTGGAGTCTTCATTAACTTCCGAAACCTGTGGGTCAGCCTTATTGACACATCTGTAGACTTAAGTGTTCCAAGTTCAATTACTGGCCCACGACCACTATCGTTCGCTGGGAATTCCATTATGTAAGATTATTCAATTATGATAAATACTTATTAATAAGCAACAATGAATCAGATAGTCTTGATTATGGTCACAGTATTTCAGGGAATTTGTAGTGTCACCTTCAAATATTGAAGGAGGTGACAAGATATTTGCCTTGGCTTGTAAAAAAAGACTCTCTAACGGGCATTGCTCATGTGGAATTTTAAGACAAGCTTATCCCATAATCATGAGAGCGTCAATATCAATCATTGTCATTTTATTTAGGAATTATTTTCTTGACCTTTGTAATGGAACATATATTGAATTCCAGTGTCAAACAAATAAAGATTGTTGTTTGTTCGACAGACTGTTTATTTATTTATATAATTTACTTTCATATTACGGAGCTAAACTGTGAATTTACAAAGTTGAGGTCAAGGAACATACAGACACACTACTTATGGCATGGAACATTAATGTGGGTTATTGCTTAGATATTAGTTTTCTAAAAAGTGTGTATCAACATCTAATAGGTAGCAGCACCAGATATGTCCAGTGAAATAATTCTCATTCATAATTGGTACATTAACAAAATAAATATTAAATTTATTTACAATTTGTATGCTGTATAACATTAATGTCAGGAAAAAAATGTGTACTCCCTTGTTGTTTTAGCGCATTAATCAAATATAATTGTATGATTACTGTTTAAAAGAATGTATACTATATAGTATTGATCAGAAAACTTTTGTTTATATGGGTAAAATATAAACTTTTCGTCACCATTGTTGTTAAAGTGAAGGCAAAAGGGGTACTCACTCCTCTATGTTGACGTAAGATGGCTAAAACAGCTCCGTCAATTTCTGGATGACCTCAGATGTCTTCTTGACTTGAAAGAGATTTGTCCGCTCCAAGCATTGGACTCTTGGATCCTTATTGCTGGTATACGGGAGTGATGCGGGGGAGAATTGGTATGCTCGGCAGGGTGGGGTGGGTTGATGGGTTGGAGTTGATAACTAGACCTCGGAAGTGAAAGGAGGACAGGTGACTGTGGTAGTGATAGGAGTCGAGGTCATATCTGGTGGTTGGAGTGACATTAAGGGAGAGGGGAGTCATGTAATCCACGTTGTCATGGAGGGATGAAGGAAAAGGGTGATCCTGGTGGTAGTGAAATGTGAGTATGGATTTTTATAGTGCAGGAAAATTGAAGGAGTTGACTGGGGAAGGTCACACTGGAGTTTGACAAGAGCCTGCAAAGGAGGTAGTGTAATACCCGTGTTGTTGGGTAGGAGTGGTGGCTGGTAGGGCGGTACCCGGAATGGTCTTTCTTCCTCGGTCTGGAACGTTGGGTGTAACCCATCAGGTGTTGGGAGGAGACCGAAGGGTGGATCTGTACAGAGATGGGTGAAGAGCGGAATGTAGTTAGGGTGAAGTTGAAGTGCTTAGCGAGGGGAGTGGGAGATAGGGGAAGGGGGAATAGGCATCTCGGTGAAGAGTCATGGTGAGTGGAGTGGTGCGGATGTATGGGAAAGAGAGAATAGGCTAGGACCTAAGTCCAAGAATATTACACACTTGCGTGGTAGACACCTGTATATTTCCAGAAGGGGATGTTGCCATCATGAACCAGAGTCAGCGACTGCCGCTTTGCCTGCTCGCCATACTCTTTTATTTGGTCCCGTTGGGTCACTTTAGGGAGTCTTTGCCCTAACCATGTGAACTCTAAGCAGGCAGCAAGGAGTTGGGGGGGTTGGCGCGTGGTGACTGGCCACTAAGGTGTGTTGTGTTGGTGGAGAGAGTCAGACTTTGCTGTCAGTATATTCGACTGGAATAAAAACCCAATATCCCCGTCTTCGGAAGTCTAGTCCAGAAATTGAATAGCGCTTTAGAATATGTGGCCACTGAAGCGGGTGGCCAAATGTTAATTAATTATATATTTGTGCTGTGAGCCAAATATAAATAGAGATACGAGTTTACTTTATTTATAAACTTGAGACCTAATGGTATACATATCCAAAAACTCAACTTATTCTACACGTTTTATAACAATAATTTATATACATTATATTTTTACCAAACTAATTTTAATTATTAGAAACTTAAAAAAAATTGCCTCCTAAAATGTCATTTGAATATTCAACTGAAAGTGATTTTAAGTGTAATTCATAACAAATCTACACAAGCAGATATCGGTTAAACTTAATATAAGTAAAGTCCACGATTTTAAGACAGATTTAAGTATTTATTTTTATTGTTATTTTGTCAACATATTCAACCTTTTAAATCAAAGATTAAAGATATATTGTGAATGGGTGGAATGGCAAGCCTCCACCGTGTTTCGAATTCCGCGTTAAACTGTAGGTTTTCCATTTAATCTCACAATCATCCTACCATTACGCATTAGCATAAGTGCTTAGAACCCGAATGGTTAGTAAAACGCGGTGCTAATAGTAATTATGAGATAATAGAATCAGACTTTAAGCCATAATTTAAGAAGACATGGGTTAGATAGTATGTCAAGTTTATTTAACCAAGCTTTTGTTTATTGAAGCACAGAATAAAACTATCATAGATACAAGACTAATAATGATTTTGCGATTTAAATTTTTAACAGTAATTTTCTCAGATTGCAGATTGACCTGTAAAAAATTTTTGTTTAGAAACTCTGGAATTAATGTAATTCACTAATAGTATGTTTTTGTTTGTATAGGTTTTACATTGCTGAACAAATCATCAAAGCACTTTTGTTTGGCCTAGTCGCATGGGTCACCTGGCGTATTCTACATAGTGTGAAGTTGTTTTAAATTAAAGTGTTGTTCAATAGATTCTTAATATAAATATTTGGATCATCATAGAGATTTTTAAGTGTATTAATTATTAAACATTTTGTTGAATGGAAAATAAAATAAAATAATATATTAAAATGAATCAAATATATTTTAATGTATAGTTTAATTCCATGTAATAAATACAATACAATTAAAATAGGTGTTAATGATTTTAATATATAATAGCTAGAAAACTTACACGTTAAGTCTTTAATTATCATTCCATACTTTCAACCCCACATCAATAACATTTTAACACTACGGGGGGCCGCAGGACGTTCACACCTCATCATAAGAAGTTTAGTAATTTTTAGGATATCGGGGTACGCTAATGTGGTATTATTTTTGCTAAAAAGTGATTTATAATTTTAATTTAATATTCAGTTGTATCAGGCTTTCAAATACAGTACTAAGTCTGTTGATAACATTACAGTTTAATATTGGTTTTGTTTATTTCAATTTAAACATATTAAAGTATAGATATGAATTGTGTATTTATTAGTTATATAAATATGCAATATGCTTACTTGGTTTGAGGAAACTCTTATAACCCCTCACCGATCAGATCCACACTAAGACTGAGATGGGATCTCTCTAGATGCACCCAGAGGTACTGCAAGCTTGTCGGAGCCACCGAGACCGTCCCAACTCACCCTTGTGTGTGCCCACCATCAAAGTGGACTGAGTACCGCTAACCCATTTCTCTAAATTAATCTTAGGTTGTTTAATATTTATATCTGTTTTATTTTGTATATCCAGGTGTAGTTTAAAATGGTAATATAATAGGTAAACTAAGTTAAGTAGTTTAGAAAAGCCATTTAGTCCGTAAGCAAAACAACTCGAACTTAAAATGTATGTGTAATTTTAATACTCACTGATTGCTATGTCTTTGTATCTGTGAAAATCGCACCTAAATGTTCAGGCAGAGGATTGTACTCATTCTTGTATCTTCATATTGACTGCAAAAAGAAAATCTACTATATTATCAACAAGTACGATTGTTTCTTTCCATCCCTCTTTCGTGGATATTAAAGATGGGTGAAACAGTTATTTGCAATATTAGTGCATGGAGTGACTTGTATAAAATATCGGTGATTTATCACTGTTACTGGTATTCACAGTGTCTTGATGGACCTATATTTTTTCACTTTCCCTTCACGGTCAAAGCTAATATTTATCTGCTGTCCGAGTAGGCGAGTACAATCGAGAATTGCGTATGTAGTATTTCAGACTACTGGGTATTTAGCATTTATTATTTAATATTTGAGTATCAGTTGGAAGGAAAATAATTAGTTACTTGGGTGTTTGGCGGCTTTCAATGGAATTCTATACTTAAAGGCCTAACATAAACTCTTCCTGTCGGCACTGACATTGACAATTGACATACAGCTACCAAATCTTTCAAGGTTTCATCTGGGTTTCATGTTGCCTGACTAATGTACAGTCAATACAAAAGTATGCGTTTTAAGATGTGTTATACAATTGATAAAAAGAGAAAGAAAAAAATATTATTTAATATTTTCTAGTGAAAAGTTATGTAATTTACGCAAAATTAGTGGTCCAACAAACATTATGTTAAACTGGAATAATAATAATATTAAAACTGATTTTACGTACTATGAGAATCTTTTGTAATTGTGTAATTTATTTAGTGACCTCTTTTACTACAATTAAAATGTATGTGACATTAAAAATGAACATAACATAAGGGTGATTGTTTTATAAAATATTGTTTGGAATGCAGGTCATATATGATATTATTATAGTGTTATCTTATTTTAAATACCGTACATCTATAAGTATATGAACTATACATATATTAGAATCAAATAAACTGTAGATTAGACTATATACTGATTAGGATCATCAAAGCATAGTAAATGTCAAGGTTTATATATATATTTTCTATTTTGTTACTTATTTTGATTAATTATTAGCGATTTTGGAGATAGGATAACCGATAAAAAGAATAAATGATGTTTTTGTAGCTTTCTTTTAAAAATAATACGAAATGTTATTTGCTTACCAAGCAATATTTTCGACGTTGTTGTTAACAAAAAATATTTTGTGTTGAAAACGCATGTGAATGAAATATTTAAACCATTAAAATCATTTTTATATAGCAATTTGATACCATTTTTAAAAGTAAAGCTCTACGCGATCAAGTGTTTTAAATATAAATAACATGTAAAACACCAGTCAATTAGGTTGATTCTCAATTAGCTGGTAGAAAATAAACAATAAAAGAAGCGAGTATTTACTCGAGTGTCTTGAAGAAGCAATACTAGCTCCGTAGCTCGCATAACTGTTGCCATCCGATGCGAGTACGGAGTAGCTGTGAGTATGGATTATCTCCGATCACTGATATCTCAATCACCGATACTTTTGAGATCTAGTTCTGGGAGTAGCGGTGGTCTTATGGTATCGGTGAAAAAATCACAGTCAGTCCCCTCTCAAATGGGTATGCGTCAGCCTTCGGCTAATTCCTGAGACTCCCCTATCTCCTTCAACCTCCCTTAAGGGTTGCGCTAGTGGCTTCTTCCCTATCAACTCACTTATTCCACCTCTCCCTTTCACTACGCTCTGCGTTCCCTTCTTTTCCACGCCAGTCTCCCAATTCATCTGTTCGTATCACCGCAATGCCAAGCTCTCGATAACGGAGGAGTCAAGAGAGTTCAGCCTGCCCCCGGATCCACCGTTGTTCAGAATTATGAGACCCATTCTAATACTCTGCTCCCCCTTCTATTTTTACTTCATACTGTCCACGCCCTAAATACCATCGCTAAGCCTTACCTTCCAGACTTTTACACAGAAAATTTTTCATTTAAACAATTCCCAGGGCAATACTCCTAGAGATCCACGCCACGTTCCCCTCCTTTCATCCTCAAGAAAGCCTTTACAACAACAGACCTGCACCTTCTCCCACAAATACCCTACTCACTCCCACTCAATTTCCTGGGAAAACACGAACTGGGATTTTGCGACTATACTACAACAAGAACATCATCTGTAGATCTCACAACAACATCTTCATCCAGTACGCACCAAGATATCTTGCCACGTAATGCACGCAGCCCACCATTATTAAAGGTCAACAAGACCCACAACCGTACCCGGTTTTAATATGTGAGTTTTTATTCTATGTTTTCGTTAAGGTTTCTATCCTAAATAAACAAATGGCTAATCACCATAATTTTTTAAAGCGATTTCTGTTTTAGAGATGGTTTTGTTTTGGAACTATTACGATATTAAAATGATTTATGTTTTTGGATGCCTAGAACATCTGACTGTAATTGGCGGACCTAAGTTTCCCTAGTGGGAGGAAACGGTGTTACTATGAGACTAGGGTAATTATTTTATTATTTTACTAAAGGAGCCAGGAAATATTACCATCCCAGGCTATTTTTAAATTATTTCATTACCTATTTGTGATCAGATAAAAATTTTAAATTAGGTGATATATTTTTTGTGTAGAGAGCTCATGAAAGATTTCATCTTTAAACATTTAAAAAAACTTCACATGAAAAATGGGGTAGAGGACGATGACCTTTAAATTTATCTTTAAAATGTATTACAGTATAACATGTGTATATTAATTTGCTGTGTGGGTCTTGAATTATATATGTTGGGCGCAATTGATAGAAACTATACTTACGGAAAAGAAAAAAAAATCCTTGGATAACTCTGATGGTGGCACCATGACCCTTCACAATATGGACTATATGGACTAGTGTGCTCAGAACTATTTCCAAACGATCCTGCATTAATATTTAATAATGACACTACCTACAACAATGGTATGATGAAAATAGCTACAATATTTGAAGAAAATACATAGAATAGTCCTATAACCTGATTGGTAGGAAATAATGGTTTGATAAAATTATTTATAACATTTGTTTACTGATATTAAATAATATCTCTCATAAGGCACATTTTCAATATTTACATAGACCTAACCTTTTATTTTGGACATTTCTCGAGAATATCTACACCTGATCTAACTTTATAATATCCTCTAGTGCAATATCGCTCGCATTCTAATCTTTATAAATCTGGTGCTTATATTTGCACAAAAACTCATTCTTGTCATAACATTCCACAAATAAGTGTCTTCCACACAAAAATTTTTTTAGTTGCAACCATTTTGAATTGTATACTTGCATCAGTAAAGTTGGCAGCTGGCCAAGATATTCACTTGCGAGTGAACTTGTTTGCTAGTAGCTTGCTTGTCTGTTTACACAGTGCAACCTGTGCAGTAGCGGTCACTTAGCTACTTGTATACATTAAAAATGACTTATTTGCAACCGAAATTCTAGATGAACGAATAATGATATATTTTTTATTATTTTTATTATGAAAGTATGGACATATTTCTAAATTGATATTGAATTATATAATTAATTTTGTCTATGCATATAAATTAAAATTAACTCAAAAAACGTATTTTTGAAAATGGTTGGATTGAAAAAAAACCATACCATCTTAAGTTTTGTGTGTAATTTACAAATATAATATTTAAAAAAACGTAAACCTATTCACTCAACTAGAAATCGGTCATTAGTTACATAAATGTAGGTTTATTACTATATAGGGGTGGAAACCCCCACAACACCTACTCAAGCCAAGAGAGAGTTGAAGCTTCTTGATAGAACCCGAGACCACAGAGAAAAAAAGAACAAAGCCACAGCCACTAGGTTAAAAATGTGGCACCCCTTTTTGAGGCTTTACTCCTTCAACGTTGGGATCACTAGGTGCAACCCTCAGTGACTACAGTGCAATCAAGTGAGCATTTTTTAAACTACTCACTATAAACTAAAATATACTAGAAGGCAGATACAGAATATGAATTCCTCTCGGTTGGCGATCACCAAGAAAGCTTTATGTAGCACCCTCCCCCATTTCTAACCCCCACCCCCAAGTCAGTAAGTCTCCTAATCCTGCCACACAAATAAGCTTACTCTGACTACACATTACAAGGAAAACTTGAAACACAATGGACCTTTGTTTAAACTAAGGAACTGGCTGTCAACTGCAATTATTTACTAAGGAGAACTGAGAAGAATTGTAGACGTTTAGAAATACCAATTTATATAAGAAGTGGTTAGATATTCTTTAATATTATGTTCACCAAAATAAGGGCAAAGATTATGACCAGATAAAAAGTTTAGGTTTTAATTCTAAAGTTTTTAAAACATAATTGTGTAAAACAATCCCACAATTTGTGACCATATCAAAACATGACTTTATTTGATAGAGGAAGGCTAGTTAGAGGTGTCAAACTATTTGCTTTAATCTTAGAGGTACAGATTTACACGTAAAGATACCCTCTTTTTTTAACTTTAAATTCTAAACTTAAGCTTTATAGCCAGTTAAAGAAACCTTCTTATAAGAATTGCCACGATTTGGTTGAAAACTATGTATACAGATATCAAACCACCTCTTAAATATCCGGGATTTCTAAACGTGTGCACGGATCTCAGTGCGCTCCCATTTAGTGACCCAACTCTCAGTATCCTCAACTGGGATAATTTTTGAGCAAATCTTTATTAAAATGATCTTTTAATTGAAAATAAAGATATTGATGGTTTTAAAACAATGCT
>CABFVX010004449.1:43160-54566 GCA_902151425.1 Timema shepardi | reverse complement strand
TTTTTTTTTTTTTTTGCTACGAGCTTGTGAGCATTGAGTGAGTCAGAGAGTCAACTCAGTGAGTCAGTTTGTTTCAATTAATTACCGGCCGCGGCGCTGACAACGGTGCTACGTGAGGAGGGATAGCGGAGTGGAACAATGGGGCAGCAACACACATACACTTCTTTAATGAAGCCAGTGTCACGTGACAAGGACCGTGCTGCTGATGATACAAACAGGAACAAAAGAAGACTTGGGTGGGAAGATTGGATAAAGGTGTGGGGAAAAAAAAACTTTATTCAACTCTATAGAAATACGTTTAGGTGAATTTGGGAATTTTACGGTTTGCTGGAAATATATTTTTTTTCTGATAGGACGTGAACACGGAGAACATAGAGATATATTTAGTAATAAACCTTCTCAAACGTGTTCCTTTCAAGTAAGACTGATTGCTTGAGTAATGGCTAGTACTGCCACCATCACTATCCTCGTCCTATACTCTTAGCTTATGTAGATTTGTTCCTTATTAGGCAGTATTTGTCTTAACGATTACAACACATACAAACTACCTTAATTTCACTCATGCCATTTTTTTTCTGATATTGTCTTATAGATTGCCACCTGGTAGCTTTTATTTTTATTTATTTAACGTCAACTTTCTCAACTGACTGATTATATCAGCACACGAGAATTTCTATGTGCGAGAGTGAAAGGGCCTAACAATTTTGCAGGGAAATCTATGTTCACATACCTTCCAGTTTCCTATACATACCCCAATCGACATTGCACCGACAGTTTTACTTCCCCTCCGAAGGAAGTTGTGCTACGGATTTTTATCGCTCAAAAAAAGGTCCTTCTACCGCGGTTGGGTTTGAACCCACGAACTTCGGGTCTTGAGTCAAGAAAATTACCCCTAGACCACTAAGGTAAAACACCCTGATAACTAAAGAAATAAATAAAGACAAAAATGTTAGTTTATTAACTGAAATACATTTGAACTGGATTTTCACACAGTTTCTTTAAGTTTAAGGCATGTCCCAGTTCCTTACGGAGCAACACACCAGGGCTCCAAGCAAAAATAATACGTGTGAGACTGTTTTTGTGGTCGAAACACAACAACGTCGTCTCTTTACCAGACGGTCTATCTTTCTTCCCCTTTTTGACTCCACACCCTCCTCCCTCAACAATGGTGCCCCAGGTTGAGTCGCTTCTTGGGTAGAACATATTTTTGTTGTAACCAAAAAGTTACGCTTTTACAGGAATGTTAATTATGAAGTTTCACTTGTTTTTATGGCATGTACTGTTTTTATAGAACATTTCTCACACACACACAAGCACAATAGGGTCACCTTTGGAAGAAAAGACTACACATCACTAATAAGGTCTCAACTCTATATATAATAAAGTTGACATCACGCAGGCTCCGTTAAATTTTTAACAACCGTAAACTGAGGCCATGGGCATTATCAAACGTAACGACATTAACGGCTTCTACAGACTTGGCCAGATAAGGTTTCATTCGTTCTGTTTTATTAAAAACTAAATTGGCGGCCAAAAGCAACCAAGAGGGAAGACAATGGAAGGGGCCTCTTTTTTTATGAAGCGGCTGAAATGTTAAAATAATAAAATTATTTCCTTTGATTACGCGTCAGGAAGAGTTCCCTCACTTCTCAATGATTATGTTTTTATGTTGGGTAGAAAATAAAAAATCGGGGATTTTATAATATGACTTCCACAACCACTGATATCCATAAATATATATTTGATTTAGTTTGTTCATCTTAGCTTGAATTTTATTTGATAGCTAGAAAAGTTCTTATCTTGAGCTTTATCTAACAGTTAAAAACGTTCCTATATCAGGATTTTAGCTTGAAATTTATCTAACATTTATAGAAGTTCCTAAATTAGGATCTTAGCTTGATCTTTATCCGACAGCTAGAAAATTTCCTATAATATGATATTAGCTTGATCTTTATCTAACAGTTATAAAATTTCCTATATTAGGATATTAGCTTAAATTTTATCTAACAGCTAGAAAATTTCCTATAATATGATATTAGCTTAAATTTTATCTAACAGCTAGAAAATTTCCTATATTAGGATATTAGCTTAAACTTTATCTAATATATAGAAAAACTACTAGCTTTACACATTTAAAATGCCTATTTTAATTAGTTTATAGTTACTTTAAAGAAATTTACCCTTCGAACTATATTTAAAGCTTAATTATTTATGTTTTAATTTTAAATTGACATAAGCAATTATAAATGTGTGGTTTTAATGCGAGCGCCGATACAGTGCAGCTGTCATAGCAGTGACGTCACGTCTTGCCTGAGTAGGTGACCACTTACCCAGACTGAGTGAAACAGCCCATACTATATAGACCTGTTTGGGGCATGTGGCAACTGATTCAATTACTGCCTTTACTTTAGGAGTTTATGAATCACAAAGGGAAATATACTATATATGTATCTAGTATTATGCATAATATATATATATAGCATATTAGAAAACAATTATGTTTTAGGTTTCGTGCGTGTGGCAACAATAAATATTAGAGTAAATGAAATAATAAATTAAAAATATTATGCTTACCATAATTGTATATTGTTATAACTGACCACTAAAATAATAGATATGTTCTATAAATTAGAATTAAGAGCCATACAAAATATATTTTCAAAATAAAAAGTTTTAATTTGTAAACAGCGCATGAACAAAACCGAATACGTTTTGTATGACGTCATCAACCACCTTTGTTTCGGCTGGTTCAACACTTTTTTTTTTCTAGACGTAGCACTTTAGAAGCTCTCATTGGAAAAGCATTTTAAAGTGAGTCACGAAAAAAAAATTCCAAATGGTTATTGTCATAAGTTCGTGTTTCAATAATGTAAAATCTGTTTTAAAAAAACATTAATTAAAAACCAATTGTTTGTTGTGAAAGTTCTGACTGTAAAAAAGTAAAAACAAGTCAATGTATGGTCTTGCAGATCATATGGTTTGTTTAATGGATATATGATAAATTTTCATAGCTGTGGATGTCATATATAATATATATTCCATGCAACGCGTCTTACTACGCTTCGGGCTATTCAAATGATATATACACCAATAAAGTAGGGATGAGGAAGATCTAATTTGTAGGAAGTTTATCCACATTTGTGTGGAGAAAGGGAGGGTAGGAAATAATTTATGGAAAACTACCCTTTCTACACCCAGCCAGGATTCTAGCCTCTCTCCGTGACACCGGCCAATCAGATTGGTGCCTTATTCCCACTGATGCAGGTCCCGATGCAATAATATACAACTGAGTCAGAGTGATTGACTTGAATATGCTAGAGCAATAGAAACTAGCCTATCTTAATATTAGCCAATCTATGCTTATGATGGCTACAGTTGTTAGTCAGATAATCAGGGATGATGACTGCTGACATGATAGATGGGGGAGGTGGGGAGCCAGAAGCACCCTGTGTTTGTTCACCAACTTTTGTCAGTAGAATTACCTTCTGTGTACTTGGCCTTAATTGGCTGGACGTAGCATTTTCTAAACTTTAAAAGGGAATTTGTGTAACAAAATATGATACTTTATTAGTACTTTAAAAGTATTAGTTTTTAAGATTTTTAAAAAAAATAAAGAATATAATATTTATTTCAATATTTCATCAAATATAGTTATATTTCAATACAAACGAATTTTTCTCTGAGAAATTCTTACTCCGCTACTATTCCCTGGGTAGTTATAGCTTCACTTCATCTTTCCTCAGTAATCCTAGTCCTCATAACAGTCAATGTATTCACAGCGAGTAATAGCTGATTGGAATTAATACACTGGCTAAAATCCAATTTTCATAGAAAAATCATTTAGAAAATAAACATGCCATCTTAATTATTTATTTGTGTGCTTACTGTAGTCAATAATAACATTACTTTTTTTTACATCCATTACTGTTTCCATCCTGTGGCTCAGGTCAGTTTTTTTATTCAAGTCATATATTTTCCCCTACCGGATTGTTAGGACTGTCGTAGCTTCATATGCCTTAGAATCTCACTTAATTCTAGGACAGGCACAACATCCCGTCCCCAGCCCAGTCCCCATCAAACCCGGCAACCCTATCTCAGTAGATAGACACACTACTGAATGATCTAAGGTGTCGGATTATATTATTATTATTATTATTAGCACCGCGTCTTACTACCCGTCCGGGCTATACGCACTTACGCTAATGTGTAATGGTAGGGTGATTGTGAGATGAAATGGAGGACCTACAGTTTAACGTGGAATCCGAACCACGGTGGAGGCCTGGCATTCCCCAAATTCACAAGATGTCTTGTCAGAGGGGAAGGAAGGGTTTGGTAATGTCGGATTATAACAACATTACTATTTTACTATTTTTTTATATACTCATTGATGATAATACCTACCAAAAGTGACAGCTGAAGATCACAATGATCTAACCTATGAACGCATGAATTTATATCTAATAGATTTTTCTATTGGTCCTATAAAAATTGGGCTGTATTACTCCTTCTTTCCATGTTAACTATACTGCTCTGTATGATTACACTGGCCATCTTCTGGGATTGAGATTCTCTCAGTCAAATGTAACAGAAGATCCAGGAACTGGGGAAGAATCGTACAGCATACTGAGAGAAGACCTCTTATATACCGATTAGTATCGCTACATCATGAATGTGTAAACTTACTTAGAGAAAGACCAAATTAAAAATGCCTGACCAAAGACATTTTAAGTTGTTGTTTTTTAAATTCATACAGAAAAAATATAGACACATTTTATAGACTGATATGAATAAGTTTAAAGATATATGTATTATTATTATAACCACGTCTTACTACCCATACGAGTTATACGCACTTACGCTAATGTGTAATGGTAGGGTGATTGTGAGATGAAATGGAGGACCTACAGTTTAACGTGGAATCCGAACCATGGTGGAGTCCTGGAACTCCACACATTCACAAGTTGTGATTAATACACTAAGTACATATATAATAAAAACAAATAATAAATAACTTATTGGCTTATTATACTTTTAAGTTCGTTCAGAGGATTTAAATGATGGGCTGAGATGAGTGAAACTGTAAGTGAGCTTTCAGCTTTTTTTTATACTCTTAGTTAAATTGTGAGATGATTCTCAAGATAGAAGACAGATGTTCATCACTCATCAGTAAGTAGGTTTCAAGGATCACTTTTCCTAAGCTCCATGTTTTAAAAAACTTGTTCTCATGAATATAAGGATAAAAACATTGTCATATAATTTGGGGCATAATTTACCAAGTCTGTAAATGCTAATTTTTGCTATGCTTTTATTAAAAAAAATTTTATTTTATTTAGAAAATATTGTTTCTCAATGCAATTCATTTAATATATTTATCCCGCGGGCCGGATTAAACACTACGGTGGGCTGTATATGGCCCGTGGCCCGTAGTTTTCCCATCTCTGCTCTAGGCGATATTTTCAGCCGGGATTCCAACCAGGTACACTCGAAGGTGCCTACTCAACCAACCCAATCCTCAGAAGTGTCCAAATTTAAAGAGTCAGTTGTTTGCGAATAACAGATGTTGAGCGGGTAGCATACTTCCTGGCGATCTCGTGACAACAGTCATGTGTTCCACCAGTTAAATGATATACTCTCGCCCGTTGATGGGTAACTGGACCACGCTCATAGGATGGCTTCCTCCTTCTCTCACACTGACAAACCTGGTCTCCTTGTATTGTAATGTGAGGGTCTCTGTTCTCATCTCAGACGTTTACTTTATTTACAAATGTTAATTCTACCAGTAGAGACGAGTTATGGATAAAAATGTGAGTCTTTCATTCTCTTTCCAGGCGAAAATGGGTGTATTTAATTAAATCACTTTACCTACTCATACAATTACTATTTTTTAGCACCAAGTTATAGTATCCATTAGGACTATATGCCTATACGTACTATTTACAATTATTTGTTAGCTATTAATAAGGTTTAATTTTAGAGGAAGTGTGCCCAAATTTTCCTGGATGGAGAGTATAAAAAACAATTTTAGAAAAACCACCCTCAGTACACCGGCAGTCTAGACTATTGCGAGAGTAGCGCCTTAGACCATGCGACCAGTTAAGTAGATACACCTACTATTAAATTATCTTCGTAATACAATACCCAAATCAGTGAACACACGGAATACACGTCAAATTCATTAGTTTACCATTGACAGGGAGATGAGAGTATGAGTCTTGCATGTGCGTATTGAAAGTGGATTTTCTAAAATTATTTCTCACCCTATCGCTGCAGAAACGCTGATACATTTCCTCAATTTATACCTTTCATATACATAATCTATTAGCAGAGCTAAACGCAGATGTCCCGGAAGGTGGGGCTCATTGACACTAAACCTATTGGTAAAAATGATACTTTTACTTGTAAATATTTATATATCAACATATTAAACTTAAGTAACAGAATGAGTAGTTATCTGTGTAGGACGTTACAAAATAATTCATCTAGAAAGAGTACATTAAATACCCCAAACAACATCTCTCAGTTCTGTATATTATGGTCCAAACTCTTTTCCCTGGTCCAGAGTCAGGAGTGGTTCTTAGTTTAGTTGGCAGTGTATATGCCTACTGAGCTAAGGGTCCCGGGTTCAATTTCCGGCATGGCTAAAAATGTACCATTGATAAAAATATGGGCTTACCCTTTCAAATTGATAAAGTAACGACCGGGGACTGGATATTGTGCCTGTCCAAGTTTAAGATATATTATAAAACATATAAAGAAGCTACGACAAGCCTAGAAGGCCGGTAGTGTAAAAAAGATATGACTTGAACAAAAAACTGAACTGAGCAACAGGCTGGAAACAGTAATGGATGTAAAGTAAAGTGTAAATGGGCAGGAGTGGTATCCGATCTTCCACTCCACCAATTTGACCTGCCCTGTTCAGTAAAAATGACCAGGATTTCACGATGGCATGTTAAAACCAGATATATTAACCTTGTTACCAGTGCTGCTCAATACAACATTAAATACTGAAGAGTCCAAGTCAGGTACACCGACCTTGCTATCAGTGCTGATCAGTACAACATTAAGTAGTGAAGAGTCCAAGTCAGGTACACCAACCTTGCTATCAGTGCTGCTCAATACAACATTAAATACTGACGAGTCCAAGTCAGGTACACCAATCTCGCTATCAGTGCTGATCTGTACAACATTAAACACTGAAGAGTCCAAGTCAGGTACACCAACCTTGCTATCAGTGCTGCTCAGTACAACATTAAATACTGACGAGTCCAAGTCAGGTACACCAACCTTGCTATCAGTGCTGCTCAGTACAACATTAAATACGGAAAAGTCCAAGTCAGGTACACCAACCTCGCTATCAGTGCTGCTCAGTACAACATTAAGTACTGAAGAGTCCAAGCCAGGTACACCAACCTTGCTATCAGTACTGCTAAGTACAACATTAAATACTGACGAGTCCAAGTCAGGTATACCAAACTTGCTATCAGTGCTGCTCAGTACAATATTAAATACGGAATAATTCAAGTCAGGTACACCAACCTTGCTATCAGTGCTGCTCAGTACAACATTAAATACGGAAGAGTCCAGGTCAGGTACACCAACCTCGCTACCAGTGCTGCTCAGTACAACATTAAATACGTAAGAGTCCAAGTCAGGTACACCAAACTTGCTATCAGTGCTGCTCAGTACAACATTAAATACGGAAGAGTCCAAGTCAGGTACACCAACCTTGCTATCAGTGCTGCTCAGTACAACATTAAATACTGAAGAGTCCAAGTCAGGTACACCAACCTAGCTACCAGTGCTGCTCAGTACAACATTAAATACGTAAGAGTCCAAGTCAGATACACTAACCTTGCTATCAGTGCAGCTCAGTACAACATTAAATACTGAAGAGTCCAAGTCAGGTACACCAACCTCGCTACCAGTGCTGATCAGTACAACATTAAATACTGACGAGTCCAAGTCAGGTACACCAACCTTGCTATCAGTGCTGATCAGTACAACATTAAATACGTAAGAGTCCAAGTCGGGTACACCAACCTTGCTATCAGTGCTGCTCAGTACAACATTAAATACTGACGAGTCCAAGTTAGGTATACCAACCTTGCTATCAGTGCTGCTCAGTACAACATTAAATACGGAAGTGTCCAAGTCAGGTACACCAACCTCGCTACCAGTGCTGATCAGTACAACATTAAATACTGATGAGTCCAAGTCAGATGCACCAACCTTGCTATCAGTGCTGCTCAGTACAACATTAAATACTGAAGAGTCCAAGTCAGGTACACCAACCTCGCTACCAGTGCTGATCAGTACAACATTAAATACTGAAGAGTCCAAGTCAGGTACACCAACCTTGCTATCAGTGCTGCTCAGTACAACATTAAATACTGATGAGTCCAAGTCAGGTACACCAACCTTGCTATCAGTGCTGCTCAATACAACATTAAATACTGAAGAGTCCAAGTCAGGTACACCAACCTTGCTATCAGTGCTGCTCAGTACAACATTAAATATGGAAGAGTCCAAGTCAGGTACACCAACAGTGAGAGACCCCATGCTTCGATCAGTTGAAAGCTATCGAGGGTTGCAATGCGAGCCTGAAGCCACTTGGTCTTCCCCGGTAATTGCACTTGACTGCACACGAGGGTGGGTGGAGGTAACGAGGTTTTACAAGTGCTGCTACAATTATCGGCGGACACTCGTTTATTCATTTTTCATTCACATACACGTTCAACCTGTCCAGAATTAATTGGGAGTTAAAACAATCGATACACATGGGTGTAGCATATGTGTGTACGAGTGTGGTTGCAGGAAAAAAGTGCTTCCATAGCCTTTGTTCGCGTGTTTGATTGGTGTTGAAGTAATTGCAAACACGTGTTGCTCTACAGAAACAAACACTAGAGTTGCATCAAGTATTCATAGCTAACCTGCAAACTGTTTTACTGCTTCTCTATAGTCCATTGCACTTCCCCTTTGCACTTCCCCTTTGCACTACATGGTAAGAGAAGGTTTAACTAGAAACTTTTTTTCTTAGCACCACGTCTTACTACTAGTTTGAGCTTGTAGCTTATGTACTAATCATACTCATGTGTTAGCGTTTATGAAGGCTAAATTTAGAGGAAATGCACCCGCGTTTGCGTGGATCCCAAGTGGAAAACCATTTATGAAAACCACCCTCAGGGCACCCGAGCAGAATTGAACACCAATCTTCCCTTCTCTGGCCGTCTAGGTCAACACAATAGTAGCGCGATATACCATGCGGCCATCGAGGCGGGTAGTATTAACTGTTGTAAGTGTAATTTATGAACCAGGATTAAATATTGAATATGGGGCAGTATGGACTAAGAGCAGCTACAGTATTTTTGGTTGTGTGAACTAGGAATAGCTACAGTATTTTTGGTTGTGTGGACTAGGAGTAGCTACAGTATTTTTGATTGTATGAACTAGGATCAGCTACAGTATTTTTGGTTGTATGAACTAGGAATAGCTACAGTGTTTGTGGTTGTATGAACTAGGAGTAGCTACAATGTTTGTGGTTGTATGGACTAGGAGTAGCTACAGTATTTGTGGTTGTATGGACTAGGAGTAGCTACAGTATTTTTGATTGTATGAACTAGGATCAGCTACAGTATTTTTGGTTGTATGAACTAGGAGTAGCTACAGTGTCTGTGGTTGTATGGACTAGGAGTAGCTACAGTGTCTGTGGTTGTATGGACTAGGAGTAGTTACAGTATTTGTGGTTGTATGAACTAGGAGTAGCTACAGTATTTGTGGTTGTATGAACTAGGAGTAGTTACAGTATTTGTGGTTGTATGGACTAGGAGTAGCTACAGTGTCTGTGGTTGTATGGACTAGGAGTAGCTACATTATTTGTTGTTGTATGAACTAGGAGCAGCTACAGTATTTTTGGTTGTATGAAATTTGAGCAGCTACAGTACTTGTACTGGATGTTTGGGTTCAGGCTGGACTAGAAGTTGGTTCATTGCCTCTTCTCTATCGAGGTGCATTGGTTATTATGTAATTCTCTGATTTTATCACGAATGACATATCTAATATCTATATAAGTTACTGAATCTAATTTCACGTGTTTATATGTCAAGTAATGTGATCTACAGCTGTCACTTCTTATAGATAATGTTAAGACAAAATAAATAGCATTAAAGATTTAGTAAAATGTTACCAATATAAAGAGAGATAAATATTTTTGTATTTTTTAAAGGTGCTCTAAAGGTCCATCCTTAAGAGAATAAAGGTAAAGAACTATAGAGACCAGTGAGGCAGCTCAAGCCAAAATATTAGCACTAGTTTCGTTTCCATTTTGTTTCCCAGGATAATGTTTGGTTCGATCCTATTCTAATCCCTGGTTTTTGGATGAGCTAGTGCATGTCACAGAGAGCATAAGTGTAGTGTACACTAAGACACCAAGTATTAGTAAAAACTATCGGGGTCACACTTTATCTCAGCTGGTAGGCTATCCTCATACCAACTCAACATTCTTGTTTGGATAGCAGACTAAATATAAAGTCCATTTAGCTGGTGATGGGGAGGTTGCTGTTCGAAATCTTGCAGTCAGGTGTACAAACATAAATTGTTACCTTAATATGTTTTCCAACTCGCCCTCCGCGTAGGTAAATTCCCTCTATATTCTACCTTCCCAATACCTGACCAACTAATGTAGTTGAATGTGTACAGCTCTCATTTGTAGTAAGAAAGGGAGCACAAAAAGGCAGTCCTCGGTTTGATTATCGCCAGGGCCAAACACATTTCTTTAGAAGTTTTATCAAAGTTCATAAAATGTGTGTTAATGTTCTCGAAACTTGTATTTTCCCAGAGCTAGGTCACTACTGGTGATCTTATTGGTGAGCAGTGACGTGTATCCTTGCCTGTGTCCAAGCAAGATTTTGTTCTCGACTGTACCCATTGTTCCCCTCGGCTGCTGGGGTCAATAATTGAAGAGGTCATTTGAGCCTCCCTGCATCAATCTGTGTCTTATGAATAGCAAGGGGGGATGGAAGGGACAATTACCGGCCGGAGGGGGAGCTTAAATTACTTGGAAACGGGTAAGTGAGAAATGTATTACATGTGAAAGTATTACATATGTAGATGAGCCAACACCTCTGATCGCAAAGTCTACTTTATCAAAAAAATAATAATTAAACATTGGTTAATTAACATGATGTCAGTTGAATTAAGGGGGGAATGAACAATTCAGGTAAGAGCCATTCGTCTCGGCAGAGGAAGTAAAACCATAATGCTTATAAATCCATCTCAATATAGCCTATGTGGTTGGCATTGAAATCCATAAGTAAGAGTTATTCGCCTTGGAAGAGGAAGTAAAACCATAATGCTTATAAATCCATCTCAATATAGCCTATGTGGTTGGCATTGAAATCCATAAGTAAG
>CABFVX010004449.1:0-38890 GCA_902151425.1 Timema shepardi | reverse complement strand
AGGTGACCTGGCGGTCTAGGGGTAAGGTGTCAGACTTATATGCTAGCGGCCGGGGTTCAATCCTCGGTCCCGGCAAAGATTTATCTAGTTACCAAACACCTTCCTTCACCTCTGACAAGACATCTGGTGAATGTGAGGAATGCCAGGCCTCCACCGTGGTTCGTATTCCACGTTAAACTCTAGGTCCTTCATTTCATCTCACAATCACGCTACCATTACACATTAGCGTAAGTGCGTATAACCCGAACGGGTAGTAAGACGCGGTGCTAATAATAATAATAATAATAATAATAATAATAATAATAATAATAATAATAATAATAACAATCAATTATATAACAAACACAGTACTCGGCCATCCTGCCATTAATGTATCCCTTTGGAAGGAAAAGCCAAATTTTTACAAACTATACTTTTTTCGTTCATCCCGGGAATTAAATGCAGGATCTTTAGATCAATATACAAACGCACTAACGACTGAGTTAAAGTAAAGGAATGTCTGCAAACCATGTCACTGGGTAGATCAGTGGTACGAGCGTACTTAGATCTCTCCGTGTAGTCTAAGTAAGTAGTCTTACTTTGATTGCTATAACAAGACATGCCAAACAATATTCATAATAACACATTGGTGCTGAAACGGCTAATTAAAGATGTATTATTTTGGTATTCTCAATCATTGTATTGTATTAATACAAATATGTAACTAAGTACAATAGTAGTCTTACCTAGTATGTTCATACTGTGACCTTATCTTATAAGCTGCACCATAGTAGAACCAAGACGAAGACAGTAAGCTTGCTAACCTGTCGATTAAACGATTGGTACATCTCAATTGTTTTGCTCCTCGTTTTAAGGCCAACTTGAGGAACTATAAATTATTATTATTATTATTATTTAGCACCGCGTCTTACTACCCGTTCGGGTTATATGCTTAAGTACTAATTACGCTAATGGATTGGGAATGGGAAAGGTTGAATCTAGAGGAAGTGAACCCGCATTAGCATGGAGGGAGAGTGGAAAACCATTTAGGAAAAAAAGTTGACCCGACCGAGATTCGAACCTTGATCTCCCCGCCCTCGGCAGTCGATCTCAACATGACCAGCGTGCTAGGTAACTACGCCACCGAGGCGAGTGAACTATAAATGTTTTTGAATTTTAAAGAGTTTAAAGTTTTCTCAAATGCAACATCCCCCTTCCCTCCTCCCCGTCCATCACGATCGACTATTGACTGTAGTGGACTTCTTCAAATAAACGTCATCAGTGAAGCCCAAAGGACGGTCAAAGCTGGAAGGCGGCTTCTGTTTCCTGCTAAAAGGTCAACAAACTCAGCCCAACAAGCGACGAGTTTGCCCCCCCTCCCACTACTTCTACCAACTGTAGTCAGAACCGTCGCACCCCGGGCGCTGTTAGAGCCCGCACCACAACCATCCTTCCACCCCCTGTCCTAATGTCAGCTTTGATCGTCCGACTGGAAGACAATCGCCCACCGCTACACCCTTTCCTCCATGTGGTCATACTCGCAACTAAACATCACACTAACTTTAACCAGTACTTTCAACAATACTTTTACCCTCGCTTTCATCTCGGTTTGTGGGCCGTGAAGATTATTACTATTACCTAACAGAGGAAAATTAATTACCTCTAGACAAGGTAGGCTAGCCCGATACTGATTGTAGAATATGTGTCAAGGAACACGTGTTCCAAGTTTTATTTTTATCAGAAATTAGTTGGCCGCATATATGGACACGTGAATTGAAATTCAGGCTAATGTTGTCTGGTTAACTGAGGGTGGAAAGGTTGTGGCTCAAACCTGGCCAGGTGTAGTCACGGTGGTTCTTAATAATTGGATTTCCACTTTTCCTACATCAAAACGTGAGTACATTTCCTCTAAACTAGATATTTATCATCTCTATCCGATATGTTGAAATCAAATCTGTTATATTATATTAGTTTTATGAAACAGTAATATAATTACAACACTCTTAAAACTCATTTCGGTGATTGAATGATTTAAGGCAGGGGCTACCAAACCATTGATAACGAGCTTCCGGGAGCTCGCAGTAGCATTTTTGGTAGATGGCTCTACAGTTTTGGGGGGGTGGGGGTGGGTCAACAGTACCCCACATCCCAATCTCAGTCTGAGATGGCGTGGCAACATTGCATGCACACCCATATCAGTTCATATGTTAGCGCGTGACGTTTGTCTTCATCATTTTGCTAGTAGAGGCTATGATTGATTTATGAGCGTTACAAAGTAGTTTGTTAATGTATGTTTTTAATGAGAGCTCAAATTGTTTTAGTGCGGATAAAAAATCAAACCTTATCCCTTCCACTAAGAATTGGGAGAGAAATACTTATTTATTCGTGGGAGTTAAAGAGAAGAGTGTTTATTGTGGAACGCAAACGTAGCGGTAGGCAAGAAATGTAATATTGAGCTATATTACAAAACAACTCACTCGATGCTAGACAAAGATTTTCTTCAAAATAATCAACTATGTGAGATGAATAAATATACGGGATTGACATCTCAGCTAGTCATATTTGTAAGATTGGTTTCCAGGAATATTTCTGTAAATGAAGAGCATTATAAAATGATATGCTTTACAAGTAGGGATATTTACTCTGAGATCAAAGCATTGATTTCTTCTGGGAATATTTCTTTACACAAGTTGTGGGTATCACAACATATGGCAATCCAGGCTTTACTGGTATAAAAAAATTGATTCATTGCTTGATGCCAAGAAAAATTAAATTTTCTACGCTACGTTTCTTACCACTGAATTATTCACCAGAAAACATGTTGTGCATACTTTTTTAATGTTAAATAAGGCTATGAAGCCGGTTGACAAAATTACCAACCGAGTAAGGGCACTTGATCTTCGAATACATTTGTTTTAAATCCTGACCGACAAGCTTAATTGGCAGTGTAAAGACCTCCTGTTTATGCAATAGTCGTATTTAAAAAAAGCTTGGTGCCCACTCTACTTAGCTTGAAAATTTTGAATGTCTTTGGGATTTTTAGTTTCTACTAGACGTCACGAAAAAACTAAATCGAATGAGAATCCAATTTCAGGGCTGGGATAAGGATTTATGGAAGATGATATCAGATATATAGGCCCTTGACAAAAAACATTAACTTTGGGAGAAGAACCTCAGCCAAAAAAACGTAAACTATTCCCCCTGTTTTAAATATAATTTGTATAATGGAAGCAATTCCTATTCCTACTGTAGGAAAAATCACAATGAAATGCCTTTCAGTTTGAAAGCATAAATTCAATAGTGGTTCATTTGGTGATTTAAAAAAAAGTTGAGCTTCTTATACAAATTGCTTTAGCTCATTGTCTAAACATTGAACATAGAAAAAAATTCAGTTTCATGAAACATATTCAGGAAGATTTCTCTTTATCTGAAATAGAGCAATTTTCTATCCAAAGAGACATGTCGCTGAAGAGAGCTGCCTCTAGCTTAAGATATAGTTGGCCTCTTGCATTGAAAGAAAGTATCAAGGTTCTGTTTCATGTTGCACTCCAAGTGAAGGCGTTTATCTTCTCTACTTGTCTGTGTTGTCATTTTCTACTATGAAGGTGGAGAAAAACAAATACAGAAGTAGCCTCACAGATGAACATCTTTATTACTTAATTCGGAATTAATTGACAAGCTTCTGACAAAACATTAAACAAATTGTGAACGAAGGTTAATGCACATCCCTTAAATTTATAGCATTAAAATGTGCATTTTAGTATGATAGATATACTTACATTTTTATATTATTTGCACTAGGTACAATTATAAATCCAAGCCACATACCCCAACCTCATTTGTTCACAGGTGACAATATCCTAAACGTGATTCGGAAAAATTTAATCCAGGTAACTATTAAATAATTTGAAATTTTGAAAATATCTCCCATACTAAATATGTTTGTCAATCCCTGAGATAAGTCATCAATCTTGCAATAGTCTGGAATACGATGACAGGAATATTGAGGTTCAAAACCCATTCGAGTGTAGGCCTGTAGAGGGTGTTGTTTTATAAATTATGTTTCCACTCTCCCCCTACGAAAGTGCAGGTAGCTTAATCAAAATTTAATCTTCCTCATCCCTAACACATAAGCGTAATTAGTGCATACACGCATAGCCATTATGGATAGGGAGACACAGGGATAAAAAAAAACTATTTAAAAAAATTCACCTTGTTTTACTACCCGTCCAAGATATACGTATTTTAATTATGCTGGTGGGATAGGTTATTGGCATGTGATTTGGAGGAAATGTGCTCATATTTGCGTAGAGGGAGAGTGGGTAACTATTCAGAAAAAGCCACACTCAATACATCCGGCCAATATTCGAACCCTGACATCCATTCAGTTGGCAAACTAGGCCAAAGGATAATGACATTTATTCCTCTTTCTACTGGTGCAGATTTTGAAACAATTATCAATTAAAATAATTTTTTTTGTTCAATACCAATATGTACATTTTAAGGCCTTCAAGTAAATTAAATCGACCAATAATTTAATGTGTTACAAAGTGAGCATTGTCTCTTTTGTAAGTTGTAAAATACACCATTGATGTTGGATGTTACCTCACCCATAACTCCTCGCGTGAAACATGTATTAATGACGTCAAATAAATGTATTGTTGATTTATATTATCTCTCGAGGCGTCACATTGTGTTTAAACTGCAAGGATTTTACGGCAAGCTATAACTCAAAGTTTCAATAGAAAAACGGGAGGGGTGGAATATAAGGGTGCATATTAATATTCCTCTTTGCATTCTTAACATTGTTATGGTTTTTACTTTCAAGGGTTGGAAAAAAAATACGAGCCAGCACAAATAATAATAACAATGAAAAATAATACACTCTCAGCCCTAAAAACAAACTTAACCCATTGTAGCTTTTTGGCGAAGGGGCCCACCGCAAACTACCAGTTTTTCTTCACCCCACCTCCCCTTTTTTCTTTTTGAAAGTTCACCTCTTCCCCTTCTCCTCGGAGAATGGACATTTCCACACCAAGTTAGCCCCCGGAGTACATTACACGCGAGTCCGGTGCGCGTGGCATATGTACTCAGCAAACACGGGATAATACACACGAGGAGTGAGAGAGAGGGGTGTTCATGAATATTCAAACTCACGAACCCACCCCCTGACTTTAAATACCAGCAGAGTTCGTTAAACACGTGCTAGAGATACATCCAGCAGAAAAATCTGCCAACGTCGCTTTAATTGTGTGTTTTTCCTAGCAGCGTGTCGTTCTAAGGAAGTCCCCTTGAGCGCCTGTAGGAGGCACTTATTGTAACAAGTGCAATTAACATGGAGAGGGCGTCTGCTCTTATCTTCTGGGAATGGGATTTTAACTGCGCAGTGGCCCTGCCTTTGATGAGGTTTCGCTCTTTTTTGGGGTTTATGTGAGCTTATTTTAAACTGCCCCATTCTCGCTCGACATTTTGATATGTATTATGTTGAAGAAGGCTCATTTTATTTTTGCAGTCGAGTGCGTTTAGCCGTGACATGTATCGACAATCTCCACTCCTCTCTAATAATTTGCATTACACAAACTGATACTGTATAAATTATTAAATTTCCCATAGTTAAAACAAATTTAAAAAACTTAATAATTACATGCATTGGAGAGCATTATTTCTTGTGTTTTAAACTTTGGCAGTCCCTGCCGATAATAAATCTATTCGCACTAGTGGTTACGCAGATAAAGGTGTCAGTATCGTCTGGTCTGGTTTTCTGGGGACAGATAAATCAAAGTTTAATTCCTGGCCGGTAATTTTATCCTAAATAGTTTTCCCTTATTTATCTTTGAAGTTTTGATGTATTTAACCTAAGCTATACCTTCCTCATCCTCATTCCCTAATTGTGAATATAATTATAGCCTGGCTGCGTACTAATAAGTAAATAAGATGCGGATAGCCAAGACGAGGGGTAAAACTCAGATAGCGCGAACTGGGTTGTATAGGTGGATAGCACGGATGGAAAGTGAGACGTGGATACCCCGGATGGAGAGTGAGACGGGGATATCCTGGATGGAGAGTGAGACGTGGATAGCCTGGACCGGGACGTTAGACGTGGATATCCTGGACCGGGACGTTATACGTGGATATCCTGGATGGAGAGTGAGACGGGGATATCCTGAATGGAGAGTGAGACGGGGATATCCCGGATGGAGAGTGAGACGTGGATATCCCGGATGGAGAGTGAGACGTAGATATCCCGGATGGAGAGTGAGACGTGGATAGCCTGGACCGGGACGTTATACGTGGATATCCCGGATGGAGAGTGAGACGGGGATATCCCGGATGGAGAGTGAGACGTAGATATCCCGGATGGAGAGTGAGACGTGGATAGCCTGGACCGGGACGTTATACGGGGATATCCTGGATGGAAAGTGAGACGTGGATATCCCGGATGGAGAGTGAGACGGGGATATCCCGGATGGAGAGTGAGACGTAGATATCCCGGATGGAGAGTGAGATGTGGATAGCCTGGACCGGGACGTTATACGTGGATATCATGGATGGAGAGTGAGACGGGGATATCCTGGATGGAAAGTAAGACGTGGATAGCCCAAATGTGGAGTGAGACGTGGATATCCTGGGCGGTAAGTGAAACGTGGATATCCCGAATGAAGAGTGAGACGGGGATATCCCGGATGGAAAGTAAGACGTGGATAGCCCAAATGTGGAGTGAGGCGTGGATATCCTGGGCGGTAAGTGAAACGTGGATATCCCGAATGAAGAATGAGACGGGGATATCCTGGATGGAAAGTAAGACGTGGATAGCCTGGACCGGGACGTGATACGTGGATATCCTGGATGGAGAGTGAGACGGGGATATCCCGGACGGCTGAGTGAGGTGCGGTACATACAAAAGGAGCAACCTTGCTTAGGATTATACTATCCAAATTCCCCAGTAGATGATACATTTAATGTTTTACATAAGGGGTTTGAACTACCTCTAAGATATAATAGTGTTCGCATCCCACCGGAATCGGTAAAGTTTTCGGCCAGTTCATAGATTTTATAAAAGTAGATTGTATCATTTAGTTAGAATTTTTATTATTGTAATATTATCTTCATACACATAAGTAAATTATCTTTAAACTATATAATCACACAACTCCTTTCCTAGCGTTCATAAAAGTAGATTGTATCATTTAGTTTCACTTTTTATTATAACTTAATATTATCTTCATAAACTTAAGTGAATTATTTATAATCTGTATTATCACACAACTGATAAAATGTACTATTTCTATGTTTCACAGCTATTGTAAGAACATGGTAGATATAATATCTATAAAAAACCAAACGCATTATTTGTGCAGTTAACCTGAAAATCATAATATTATTAATATTATTTTACTGGTATTAGTAAACCCTATACAACTTAACAGCTGTAGGTCACACAGCTTAACTTAAAAATGTATAAAGGTAGTTCTAGTAACTTTAATAACTGTCAGATACTTACTTTTCTTCCTAACATATTATTACTATAAATAATATATAAGTAAATCGATACAACGAACGTTTTGAATTATATATCCCAGCTGATTTATTAATAAATTTAATATCAAGGAAACATCTACACTTTTGATGTAAATTTACTTTTAATATATATAATTAATATATTGATTTTATTTACATCTAAAAATCTCAACAAATATCAAGTTTGAAACACTACAGACTTTGACGCCAATAAAGGCAAACATTCTTCAGGGTGCAGTACTTCTTGGGTGTCAATTTGGTGCGTAATATAATATTAATTATAACATGTTTGTACCAAGGCCTAATCTCGATTCAAGAGGCATAACAATAGATGTATTTTTTTAACTAGCCATTAAATTTATATACAACAGGTTCCAAATGCTATACAACCCGTAACACTTTCACCCAAATTGACGTTACAGTGTTTGTTTACCTTATTACAAACATATTCATAAAAATAAAAAGTTGTAATCGTATATATGCATATCGATGAATTTCTTGGCAATAGATTGAAACCACCAACTGCCTGAAGTGACGTCACTGTAGGGGTATGTTTGTCCTGTCCGTTGCAGGGGCAGTGACTAGACATGAGCATCATGTATCGTAATAAGTCTATAGCCTGAAGTAACGTAACCGCCAGAGAAATATGTGAGTCCTGTCCATTGCAGAGACAATGGTTAGCCATGGATGGTCTATATAGTAATAAGTCACTTCAAAATCTACCCCTCTCCCAGAAATGACTAGCCTCCGTTAGTCACGTAGATACACCTGGAAAGTGAATAAACATTGATGCGTCTAATAAAAAGTTCTTAGTTCAAGTTCCATTGTTGTTTGCGGTTATAAACCCGTCTGTTTTTTTTTTAAATGTGAAAACACAATCAAGTGATTATGTATGTTTAGCTACCCTCATTATAGCTTGCGGTTCAAGTGCCCACCCTCACCAACAGATGGTAGTGCAGTCGCTGCCGAAGAGAGAGAGGGAAACATCCTCGACTGTAACGCTCACGGCGGCAAGCCACTTAATCACGCTTGCGCGAGAAACAAAATACAATCGGACCGCGTGGAGTGGTGCAGACTGTGAGAGAGGGTACTTGTGCTTTGCGGGCTGTATACACACAGACTCACTAGCCTACCTTTTGTTGAGAAAAGGCACGAGAGCGTCATTAGACTGTACAAGCTGAACTAAATGTCGGGGAAACAAAAGGGAGGATAAAACTTGCCGGAATTCTAACAAGTTGATGTTTAGGAGAAAGGAAATTATCTTCAATGGAGTGAAAGTCACCATTTTGTTTGATTTCTAGTGTTGTCTTGGAATGTGCTCCCTTTACAGGGGGTCACTAGCTCTACATATTGTTGCATTTACGCATCAGCTTGAACCTTGAAATACAAGACGAAGCATAAAAATGTTTATAGATTAACTGACCCAAGCTCTGATAGTCGTAATAACTTAAGCAAAAGTGATCACAAGATGATACTGACTATATAATCATAAAGCAATCGATGACCTGCTGGTATAGGGGTAAGCGGTCATGCTTCTATTCTAGGGGTCCGAGGTTCAATCCTTGGTCCCGGCACACATTTATCTGATTGCCAAACTCTTCCTTCACCTCTGACAAGACAAGACGTGTATCAATCACAACTTGTGAATGTGTGGAATTCCAGGCCTCCACCGTGGTTCGGATTCCACGTTAAACTGTAGGTCCTCCATTTCATCTCACAATCACCCTACCATTACACATTACCGTAACATACATAGCACCGCTAGCCCACAACTAGTTATATAACTAGACTGTGAAACGCTCTGGATGGACGTAAGAACTAGGTATTAACTAGAGTCATAGCGTGTATATTATCGCTCTCACGCAGTGTCACGGAGGACTAGGCAACAAAAATAATGACTACGTGTATATTATCTCTCTCACGCAGTGTCACGTGGTACTAAGCAACAAAAATAATGACCACGTGTATATTATCTCTCTCACGCAGTGTCACGGGGGACTAAGCAACAAAAATAATGACCACGTGTATATTATCTCTCTCACGCAGTGTCACGGGGAACTAGGCAACAACAATTATGACCACGTGTATATTATATTTCTCACGCAGTGTCACGAGGGACTAAGCAACAAAAATAATGACCACGTGTATATTATCTCTCTCACGCAGTGTCACGGGGGACTAAGCAACAAAAATAATGACCACGTGTATATTATCTCTCTCACGCAGTGTCACGCGGTACTAGGCAACAACAATTATGACCACGTGTATATTATATTTCTCACGCAGTGTCACGAGGGACTAAGCAACAAAAATAATGACCACGTGTATATTATCTCTCTCACGCAGTGTCACGGGGAACTAGGCAACAACAATTATGACCACGTGTATATTATATTTCTCACGCAGTGTCACGAGGGACTAAGCAACAAAAATAATGACCACGTGTATATTATCTCTCTCACGCAGTGTCACGGGGGACTAAGCAACAAAAATAATGACCACGTGTATATTATCTTTCCCACGCAGTGTCACGGGGGACTAGGTGACAAAAATAATGACCACGTGTATATTATCTTTCCCACGCAGTGTCACGGGGGACTAGGCGACAAAAATAATGACCACGTGTATATTATATTTCTCACGCAGTGTCACGGGGGACTAAGCAACAAAAATAATGACCACGTGTATATTATCTTTCCCACGTAGTGTCACGGGGGACTAGGCGACAAAAATAATGACCACGTGTATATTATCTTTCCCACGCAGTGTCACGGGGGACTAGGCGACAACAACAATTATGACCACGTGTATATTATCTCTCTCGCGCAGTGTCACGGAGAACTAGGCAACAAAAATAATGACCACGTGTATATTATCTTTCCCACGCAGTGTCACGGGGGACTAGGCGACAACAACAATTATGACCACGTGTATATTATCTCTCTCATGCAGTGTCACGGAGAACTAGGCAACAAAAATAATGACCACGTGTATATTATCTCTCCACGCAGTGTCACGGAGAACTAGGCAACAAAAATAATGACCACGTGTATATTATCTCTTTCATGCAGTGTCACGGAGAACTAGGCAACAAAAATAATGACCACGTGTATATTATATTTCTCACGCAGTGTCACGGAGAACTAGGCAACAAAAATTATGACCACGTATATATTATATTTCTCACGCAGTGTCACGAGGGACTAAGCAACAAAAATAATAACCACGTGTCTTTCTCACGCAGTGTCACGAAAAGCTACAATTGATTTACCACTTCTTTGGTTCTGCCTGACAGCTAGCAGAAGCTATCAGTAATGCCAACATTGTCTTAAAGTCATTTTTGTCAACACATTTGGAAATAATAATTATTTGCTAAGTATTATTATCACTAAAAATACTATCAATCACTTTTAAATAATACTTCCCTAAGGATTATAGTAGAATTGATTTTCCATAGTCAAATTTAAGAATAAATAGTCTAATACATCCCTTCGAGTTTTTCTTTTAAGACTTGTGGCAATTACAGGTTAAATAAAGCGTGAAAATATTCATTTATTTATATTTTTGTAACTGGCCTCGCATATCTTTAACATAAATAAATTGTTTGTGAAAATAAAAGGGAAAAGACAAAAAATATTTGTGAAATAATATAAGGCTTAAATTTTGTAAACACGAGTATTAATACCATTCTCCAAACGGTTATTCTCATTACCAAAATCTAACCATTTTAAATATACATTATAACAGTGAATTATCGTATATAATACAGTTAATAAAACCACGTGCGTGTGTCTAAAAGTTGAAGCTAATAAAATATGTTATTGTTGAGTATTTAGGCGTGTCTATGACACTGTTAATAATGTAATCACAGCTTTTAATAATAAAGTGTCTTTTTTGAATATTAATTCGGCTATTTAGTATGCCGTGTGTTCTTTTGGGAATATTAGTTCGGTGTGTGAGCGTGCTATCCTTGGAAAATAAACAGTTTTTTAGTGATCTTTGAATAATTATTGATCTAATATTATATTGAAGCGTGTGATAAAAATAATAGCGAGTGTTTCTAGTTATAAATATACATTATTTGAAGATTCAAGTCTGTGTATCAAGACTATAAAATATATCTTTTAACTCCAAGATTGTGTTGTGTTGGCCACTGGACTAGATCTCAAGTTTTAGGATTTTTATAATATTTGAAGAAACTCTGTAAAGTGTAGTAAAAAAAATATTAGCGAGTCTTTCTCAGTGTTCATTAAATAAATACTAGACTAATACTTCAAGTGAAAAGCTATTGTAATTTTTAAGAGGCATAGTTAATTGTTTAGGAGTGGTGAATATAAAATAGATTTGTTTAAATTAGGATAGCTTTTTATTTGTCAGTAGGCCCTACATATACGATGATGTGGAAGGGTTTCCTGAGACCCCGTTGGATAGCACTTAAAGGTACAAGCCAGTTCATAACCAAAATGGCTTATTTGTAATAATAGTGTTTAAAAAGTTTATGACAGTGGTTTTTTTTCTCTGTGTAATACTACCCGTTCAGATTTTTCACATTTATAATGTTATTAAAAATACTAATACTAGCAAATAATTATTTAAAAATTTAAAAATATTATTAGTAAAAATAATTTATTGATGATAATAATAGAAACTAATATGGGATTAAATGTTAAAATTTTAAATATTGTAGAAAAATTAGTAATTAATACTAGCCCTAACATCAACATATCAAGGTCAACAATATATATAAACTAGAAGATAAATAAAACTGTCATATATGTTTCTTGTATAGACCTAAATTTTGACTGTCAAAAGAGACAGCTGCTAAACATATATTTTTTGCAGATTATATGGTTCAGTGTAGGGATACATAATTTAGACTCGTAAATTTTCATAGATGTCAGTCAGCACCAAATAAGTCGTAAATCAACTATAGACAACAAGTATGACCGCGTGTATATTATCTCTCCCAGACAGTGTCACGTGGGAACTAGATAATAACTAAGATGACCGCGTGTATAGTATCTCTCTACATCACGCACAATGTCACGTGGGAAGTCAGTCGAAAATAAAATGAGTATTCTAACGGAAGTCGATACTCTTTCCCTCACCGCCCTCTCCCTCCATCTCACTATTGTAAATGTTGAATTTTTACCCCTCATTGGATTTTTTGGATGCTTGATTGTGAGTGCGTGTTACTGAAAAGACAGAAATATATTGTTTGCTAGAGTGTGAAACTTTTTATAGCTGATGGTATTTTTGCGTTGTTCAATTAAGAGAACATATCACATATTTTTGTTTTGTCCTCCCTTCCTGCTAATAAATTACAAAGTCTCGTCCACCCTTCCTGCTAAAAAAAACAACGTTTTTTTCACTATTTCTGATACCAAATGACCCATATTTGTGCACCCTTCCTGCTAAAAGATGACCCAGTTTTGTCCAGCCCTCCCTGCTAATACACGACCCACTTTTGTTCATCCCTCCTTCCATCACAGGCTCTTGTTCTAATTTAAGTTGTTCTCTGGCAGGAATAAGAACAATACACACAAACTTCTCACAAATAACATTACGGTAATATATGGGGGGATTCCCTAAGGCTAAATAACTTCACAATTTCAAATTACATTTTACTTTTATAAAAAGGTTTTTTTTCTAGGGGCCGTTTATTCTTCTACGTGAGCCTGAATGCCTTTTGCTTTTGTTACTTTTCTTTATGTTTTTTTATTTTTTTTATTTTTATTTTACTCTCTCCTTCCTGTTTCTGGCGTATTTGAAAGTAGGAAAATAAATGGCGCAGCAAGTGTCTTGCCGTTATTCATGGCCTGTGTCTGACCCATAGCCCAGGAAATGTAACTCTCCGCACCCCCTTACCCCTCCCACATGATATTACCTACATAACGCGACTCTTTTCTATTATTGACTTGATTTTGTTGAATGAATGAGGAAAAAGTTCTAATCTTTTATTCATTATATTAGTACTCAAGAATTAAATATATTGGACATACTACGGGCCTAGAGCTTGGGTTTCTAGCCTCAAGGGAATACTTTTATTGATTCAAACTCTCCTGTACTGGTAAATACCTTTCAAATATACATCTCTTCAACCTTCTATTCACTCTTATAATCCTTATGTATTACGTAGATAATTGATGGAAATTATCATTGCTACAGACGTTAACAGAAGTACAGCTTCTATCTGATATGACAGAGTTGAAAAATTATTCCTTGACACGGGTACTAGAATTGAGTCCCACCTGCAGGTGTTAATTTCCAATCATATTTAATTTAATTACTTTAGATAGCTTTAACTAATATTTCCCTTAAATTTTGTAGCCATGGGAAACATATTGTTTTAGTTATAATAGTCGGTACACTGGTACATGCACAAAAACGTAATCCCATGTAGCCATGTTTAGGAATGTTGCTACTTCCTCATAGGCCCCTCTCTCCCCTTTATATTTGTGAGGGAGGGGAGGGGATAGGGAACCCGACAGATTGATCAACTGCACACAGAAACATCACATTAACTCTCACTGTTGTTATCTACATGTCTTGGGGCTATTTATGAGGGTTCAGATACCCGCGTGCATATCGAGATTGAGGGGATTATTTTATAACAGGCCACTAATTATTTCGCCCTTCGCATGCGACCACCCGCAGCACTCGCGTGACGGACCAAGGCGGTAATTGAATATGTCTCCCTCACACACTCTACAGACCGTCACGTGCTTCCTCATTACCTAATGGCATCGCCTTCCTCTACTAGCACCTATGACGCACCTTTCAACAGTCGTAAAGAGAGTCACAACTTCACTCGTTACTTTGTTTGCTTTCACATCACGTGGAGGATAAGATGGACCTATTTGAGATTCGAACCACTCTCGATGGAGCCAATGTTGGCTAAAAAGGATTAAAACGTATGCTAGTTATCCGGATCCATAGTGTTATATTCCTCAAACACGCTTCTATTTATATTCTTATCAGGATCCACAACATCCTGTTCTTTAACCTCTGTCCAGTTTTCACCCTCAAGATTCACAACTTCCTGTCTTAGGGGTTGGTCTATAGATCGTATAGGCTTAGATGATCATCATACACTCCTGAAATGCCTAGGTTCAAATAAAAGCTTGGGATTAACTGTATACCTCTAATATAAGGGTGTGAGGAAATAGTATTTAATAGCTCACTTTAGTTACTGTTACGAGCCCTAAAGTTCCTTATTTCAAAAAAACAAATACTTAATTCGCAGGAATCAGAAAAATAAAACAATTGACCAAACAAATATATTTGTTTAATTCTTTGTATCTATTTTTCTATCTATCACTTCTTTGTGTTCCACCTTAATCTAATTTAAGGACACAAGATGAATAAGATAATATCCGCATTGGTGGGGACAATGACTAGACGTTTAGTTTATCTAGTGTGGTTTGCTGATAGTGTTGAAATTAGGGTCTGAATCCTGGTGGGGTGCATTAAGTTTTTCTCCACTAAATAGTCTCACAACTTCCTCCCCCGAGAATACGAATATATTTCCTCTAAACTATACCTTATTCATCCTGACAAATCAATTTTATTAAATGTGTATAACTTGAATGGCTAAAAATATGAATATTAATGAAACGAACCAGCAATTGTCTGGTAATCTACTACGCTAATAACAACGTTATAAACATTCTAATCCTGGTCAAATCCAAGCAAGCCAGTTAAATTTGCTGGAAATGAGCACATCTTCCATATTTAGACTCATTACGCTCACACCCCCAGGATACACTCAATAACCACTTGGATAAGAAATAATTAAAACATTCGAGGGGGGAAAAATTACAATAAAAACCACAACAAAACCTTACAATATATTCTTGGTTTTCACGGGACCATTTTTTAAAATAAATTATTTAATGTAAAAAATATCACAAAAAGAAGTCATTGGAAATGAGGACCAATCCGTGTTGTTTTTTTCCCCCGTCAAGCACAAATATAAGAGAATTCCGTACCCATCCGAGAATTTTAAATCAAAGTTGGTAAAACTGAGAGTGAACTTTCCCTTCCCCGTGAGAATATTTTCTTCGCCTGTTTTCTTTATTCGAGTCCGAACTAGGCGGTGTTGTCAAGTTTCTGTTTCGTGTATTATTCTCCGACAAGAGTTTGGACCACAAGAATACCTCTTTCCCTCCACCTGTTTAAAAGTCAGATTAGTTTGAAAAATGGGACCAGAGATAGCAACCATCCGTGTGAGGGGGGAGGAGAACCTGATAAACTTTCTCTTGGCTACGTTTGGGCTCCCCCCAGACTCTTACAATATTCTAGACGAGGTTGTATTTTCAAAAGAAAATGAATTTGTACTTTGAAAAACAAATATATTCTTGAAAATCAAAGGATCTGACTTTACATTTGGAACCAAGAATATATATATATTTGGGGGATAAGGTGGGTTATTTAACGTGTATTTTCTGAGCCGATTGATTATATCAGCACACAACCTATACATTAACTTGAATCTAAAACAGACACTGAACCCAGCCCCTGAACGAACGTTTATTCGTCACTGCCAAATGGGAAATGAACATTTCTCCAATGATAAATTTCTCGGCCATGCTGGAAGTCGAACACGGTACCATTAGCTGAGTCAGAACGACCACCAACTGAGCTGATATGTCTTACGACCAAGATAATAAACGTACATCTTCTCGTTTTACTCAGAATATTATATTTAACAGAAGTGTTATAGACATACATAAATTTAACTGCACACAACTTAAAATAAACTTAATCTAGACCAGCAGCACTTCACATTAAATAGCCCATCCTAGCACAGGAGTATGTTATATGTGTGTAAAAGTACATACAAAAAATGCATGCTAAAAATCATGAAGGAGGCAGATTTCAGATACACGTGGTGTTTCGATTTTTGTGGGAAGTAACTCGGGTATGAGTAGTAGGCCTCCAAACAACATAAAAACTCCATATGAAAGTAATATGTTTTATGTTGGTTGGTTTTCGAGATACTGCCTTCCTTGCTTCTCTTGGAATTATTATTATCCCTATTTGATACACCCCTGTTAGTGTAGCTGTAGCTCTTTCTGTGTGACAGCAGTCATACGTCACTTACAAGAGGTGCAACAGAGATACATCAAATGGGGCTACTAACAATTCCAGCAGAAACTTGCAAGGCCTTTTCATGGAAACCATCGAATTTTGGACTATTATGTACATATGGACATTTTGTGTTGTTTTGAGGTCTACTACCCACACAAACTGGAACATTCTGTATAGGGCCGTGGTTCCAACAGTCAATACCTCAAGAGAATGTAGTAATTTATAAAAGATCTGTCCTGACACTATTTATGAAGATTTATTTTCCCAAGCTATAGACGATTATAGATTGAGTCGTGGAATGACAATGTATTTATTAAATATACGTTAAATATATAATAAAACAGACGTAGACTCCATTTGCCCTGAAAGGTAGAAATACTATTGTGTTGGGCTGTACAATGGATCAGCTTATAAGATAGGGCAATAGTGGAGTTCGCGAAGGTATGACGTTACTTTGGAGGGTAAACAAAGTGCACATAAAGATCAGATCCGATTGACAAAACTAAATATAATGCTGTGATTTGAGCAGTACTCTCAGGTCATGATAGTATACCAGTTAATTGATATGTTTTGAGCAGCACTCTCAGATCATGACAGTAGAGCTGTTAATTGATGTGTTCTGCGCAGCTCTCTCAGTTAATGGTAGTAGTGCTGTAAATTGATGTGATTTGAGCAGTTCTCTCAGATCATGATAGTAGAGCTGTTAATTGATGTGTTTTGAGCAGCACTCTCAGATCATGACAGTAGTGCTGTTAATTGATGTGTTCTGAGCAGTTCTCTCAGATCATTATAATAGAGCTGTTAATTGATGTGATTTGAGCAGTTCTCTCAGATCATGACAGTAGTGCTGTTAATTGATGTGTTCTGAGCAGTTCTCTCAGATCATGACAGTAGAGCTGTTAATTGATGTGTTCTGAACAGTTCTCTCAGTTAATGATAGTAGTGCTGTTAATTGATGTGTTCTGAACAGGGGTAATTGATGTGTTCTGAGCAGTTCTACCAGTGTATGATAGTAGAACGTTTAATTACTTGTATATGGAGGGAGAGAGGTAAACGAACAAAGCACTCTAAATGTAAATGTTATCCAGGGCGAAAAGAACGTCGAAGAGGAGATGTAAGGGGGAGAGTGGAGAAGAGGTGCCCAGGAAATCAGTCAGGGAATAAACGAGGGTTTAAATTGTCCATATATTGACGACACTCAAATACTCACTCAAATAACATCTTTACTGGTACCACAGCAAACTTCAAACAACTATTTCTAGGTGCACAGCCTTAAGTCAATTTATATTTGCTTAGAAGCTCTAACTCTACATCTATAGGTATAGTGAAGTGTTTTACTAAACTCTAACTAGACATCTCTTTGGTATAGTGAAGTGTTTTACTAAACTCTAACTATACATATCTTTGGTATAGTGAAGTGTTTTACTAAACTCTAACTAGACATCTCTTTGGTATAGTGAAGTGTTTTACTAAACTCTAACTAGACATTTCTTTGGTATAGTTAAGTGTTTTACTAAACTTTAACTAGACATCTCTTTGGTATAGTGAAGTGTTTTACTAAACTCTAACTAGACATATCTTTGGTATAGTGAAGTGCTCTGCTAAGCTCTTGCTCGACATCTCTAGGTATAGTGAAGTGTTTTATTAAACTCTAAATCGGAAGTGTTTTACTAAAATCTAACTCGACATCTCTAGGTATAGTGAAGTGTTTTATTTAATTTGTCGTGTCAACACCGATGACGATACTTAACAAGCACTTTTTTCTCTTTACAATACAAACTCAACCACAAATAATGAATAATTTTAAACACAATATGGATCCAAACCACTACCTCTAATTTTTTCTGCTGTACTACAGACAATTAGCTGGCTAGTAATATTTATTTAAATGTACATTCTTGAGTAAAAACTTCATTCTATTTAAATGCAAATCCCATATTTTTATATATTTTTTAAATTCTTAGGAATTGTGAATTAATTAATCTAAACTAAAAATATTTGACTATGTTTGAAGAGTCTGGAGGTGAAGAGAACATTTTAAAGATACGCATTAACAATCCCTGAGAGAAAGGATTGTAGACCCCAATGAGGAATTAAATGTCCACCCAATTCAGGGATTCAACCTTGACCCACCATGTCACGGGTCCACCAGCATACAATTGACTTTGCCTATTAACTAGCCTTGTTAGTCTTTTAATGTATAATAATATCATACTGTAACAAATATTGTTCGTTCTGTTAGATTGTGGAGTAATACCTAACTGGAGCAAGATTTTTTACTTATGTTAGAAGGTGGAATACTACCTGACTGGACCAAGTCTTGTTAGTTCTGTTAGAAGATGGAATACTACCTGACTGGATTTAGTCGTGTTAGTTCTGTTAGAACGTGGAATACTATCTGACAGGAGAGAGCTTTTTTACTTCTTTTAGAAGGTGGAATACTACCTCACTGGACCAAGTCTTTTTAGTTCTATTAGAATTTTGAATACTACCTGACTGGACCTAGTCTTGTTAGTTCTGTTAGAACGTGGAATACTACTTGACTCAATAAATACATGTTAGTCCTGTTAAAATATGGAATACTACCTGACTGGACCTAGTTTATTCTACCTGAGAGTCGAAAACACATTTTAAACTACACCTAGAATAACCATTCGTTGGAATATTAAAGTGTTCACTGATGTAATGAACATTAAAAAGCTTTCCGAATAATGGGAGCCCATCCGGCAGTAATGGTCTTCTCTCTAACCTGCAGTTAATAAAATAAACCAGTAATGATCACGTCCAATATTAAACGGCCCATCTGCGGCCCCACGTCTGTGTGACGTCACCCTTGGCTCTTATTGGTGGAGGATTGGCCGTGTGTACACGCTTGCGTCAATTCAAACTAGGAAGAGGAGGGTGATTGAAGGCTGGCTGCAAAACAGACTATCTGTATTAGGAAATCTGTGATAAAAATAAACACACTATTCTATCCACGTTTTACTACCCTTGTGGGCTATCAGTATATTTACAATTTAGGGTAAGGTATAAGTGATGTTGAATACAGATTAAATGCCCCCACATGTCGTGAAGAGAGAGTGGGACACCATTTAGAGGGGGGGGGGACATTCATTACACACATCTGGGATTTAAATTCCGATATCTTCATAATTGAGAATCCAGTCTATGGTAATAATGACCCCTTATACCATGCAAACACTTAAGCAGAGGCAGGAAATTGAATTACAAAGAGGAGCATGTATTAGGTTGATATGCTTGTACCCAGTTCAGTGGCATAAATGGTATTAAGCGTCACTCTAGTGTTAGACTGGCCTGCTGATGACGGGGAGATCAGAGTTCGAATAGCAGTCGGGTCTACTGAGGGTAGTTTTTCCTAAATGGTTGCCCACTCCTTTAAAACAAATGCGGGTATATTTAATCTATAGAAATACTTCCTTTCTCATCCGTATCCCACTAGGGGCTCTCCACAAACTATATACGCCCATCGGGGGGCTATAAGGGGTGGGAGAGAAGGGGTGTGTAGTAGTGCTCAGTATGACTAACGTTGCATTACAACTCAACATTATCAACTGTTTCCTGTTAGTTTAGTGAAATGCCTCCATCTTCCTCTATCCTTACATAATTTTCCTTCTTTAATTTTTTCCATTCTTCTCCTCTCAATTGTACACGTTCTGTTATCTGCTCCCCTGTCTATTTTTTGGCCTCTCTTACGGTATTTTTTCCTACATACTTAATTTCCTTTTTTTTCATACTCTCCTTCTCCATCCTCATAGCATGGCCATACCATCTCAGTATTGCGTCCGCTACTATCTCATGTACTCCCTGTACCCCCAATATTTCCCGAGTAACTTAAATCCTAATTCTGTTTCTCCTTTTGACAACTAAAATGTTCTTCACAAATTTAATTAACACGGTCTCTACTTTTCTAGTCTCTATTACGTTTAATGTCCATGTTTCTGCTGCAATTGTGACAATGGGTACAAAGTAGACCCTGTAAAACACTACTTTACACTTCAAGGACACTTCTCTTATCCACAAAAGCTTTCTTATACACCTATAGAACAACTGTCTCTTCTGTCCTCTTATCATTAGATCCTCTTTACTCCCACCTTTCACCTCAATCACGCTTCCAAGGTAGTTTACGTTTTGTACTTTTCTCAGCTCTACTCCATACAACTTTGTGGCTTTACTAAGCCTTATCCTCTTCCTTTTCATTACCATCACTTTACACTTTACCATGCTAAATTTCATTCCACACCACTCACTTCCTTATCCCATTCTTGTAGCTGCTCCTGTACTTCCACTTCCTTCTTCCACCCCTCCCCCGATATCATCAAGTCATCATCAAGCATCATGGCTTTCATTCTTTCGTTCAAGAGATTCCTTTCCACTTGGTTCATGGCCTTTTCTAGTGCCTTTACAAATAGTAGTGGTGAATCCTCCAACTCTCCATCCTAACACAACTCCTGTTATCCTAAACCGGTTTTTCACTCTCATTACAACTCCTCTTTCCATTTTGGCCTCTTTTATCGCTTTCCGAACTTTATTTATATCCACGCTATCATTTGCTTTCTCCACATCCATAAAATATCATTACCAAGTTTTTCCCATATTCATACCGTTTACCTATCAGCTGTTTTATGGCAAAGACCCAATCTATTGTAGACCTGTGTTCCCTAAATCCGTGATGTTCCTCGCCCCACCTTCCTTTCGTTTTATTTATTATTCTCTTTTCCACTATATTCTCATATATTTTTATATAGTGGCACATCAGTGTTATCCCCTTATAATGTGTAAACCTCTTGCTGCCTTCTCTCTTTAAAATAGGTATAACAACTCCCTTTTTCTAGTTTTCCTGGCACAACTAAACATATTTTATTTTGAAATTAATCCAACTGCGCGCACGCATAAACAATCAACGATCGACTCATCGACTTCGATCGTCTTGCTTTACGAATACATTCCAATAAAATGGTTATAAAGATTCTACAATAATAATACTATTTAAATATGGTAGTGGTGGGGGAGTTGATATTGTGACAAAATATTAAAAGAGAGAGGCGGGGAGGCTTACAAAACTGTGACAATGCATGACAAGAGGGAGAGGGTAGAAAACAAAATTAGGATAAGGTTGTTTATGAACAGTCCCTAAGGGTAACTATCATATATGCTTATAACCTAAACAGTTATTAAGATGTGGTAATGAAAAAATTATGATAGTAAACACTAACCTATTCATCCTCCTAAATCTTCCATCTAGATAATACAAGTTTAATGAGGTAATGTGTTTATGCCCCACATTCCTCCAAAGTCATTGTTTGCTCTGAGATATTTCTGTGTGCTGCAATACAGGAGTAGGACAAGAACCCGGCATGAATGCCTCGTTCATGTAAGATCCTACTACGCCAGAGGTATGTGCAACCCATACGTGGGAGCCCTTGTGGTGGAGTAAACGCAGTCCTGCGTATTAGCTGTAGTTCCTGGAATGTTGTATGGCTGGCGGGTATCAAGTGGTCAGGTAGATATCGTGCATATTTCGTTCTGTATGGTAGTGCTGGGAACTGCTATCTTGTTCCCGTTCCACGCAGGTATGATTGTGACATTCAGCACTCTGTGTAGCAGGTTCTCAAACTGAACCCTCACTCTTATTAGGGATACACAAACTCCTATCCCTTGCAGGTATGATTGTGACATTCAGCGCTCTGTGTAGCAAGGCCTCAAACTGAACCCTCACTCTTATTAGGGATACACAAACTCCTATCCCTTGAAGTTATAGTCGGGACATGCACAACTCATTTTAGAAGTGCCTTGTACTGATACCTGGTTCCTATCAAGACCACACAAACTTATGAGCTTTGTACTTATATATAATCCGTGATAACGACTTTATAAAGGTGGTCTATTTCATGGATAAGAAATTGATTTTAAGTATACATATTTATTGGAATGCTCTGAGTCATTTCAATTGAAGTTCTAATCGTAGAATTAGTTTAAGGGATATTTAACTTAATATCCTTCAAAGCTCAAACTAATTTTTTTCTGATTTAATAAGTTACGTATTTTGGGCGTTTGATTTACATAAACAAAAATGTGTCGTAAGGAGGAAATTGTCTAATTCAATTATATAAAAAGATTTATTTGTAATGTTTGTATTTCTGCTAAATAATTGAACTTACAATATTTACAATATTTTTCATAATAAATATCCAAAACTAAATTAGTTTATTTTTATATTTATTTAATTTCTACACAAACTTAAATCTTAAATATATTTTTTTTTTAAATAATATGGTTCGTAGTGATAGTTGTATTATTTACATATCATCAAGCTTCTTTTTTTTTTGAAGATTGCAAATATCAACATTAAAATGGACGAACCTCTGATAGTGCGAATAAAAGTTTAAAAAACAGTATTTGAATATAGCTGGTGACCTGGCGGTCTAGGGGTAAGGTGTCTGACTTCTATGCTGGCGGCCGGGGTTCAATCCCAGATCCCGGCAAAGATTTATCTGATTACCAAACCCTTCCTTCACCTCTGGCAAGACATCTTGTGAATGTGGGGAATGCCAGGCCTCCACCGTGGTTCGGATTCCACGTTAAACTGTAGGTCCTCCATTTCATCTCACAATCATCCTACCATTACACATTAGCGTAAGTGCGTATAACCCGAACGGGTAGTAAGACGCGGTGCTAATAATAATAATAATAATATAGCTGGTATTTCTGCAAAAGTATTTTTTTATGGAATAAACACATAAACTTTAAAACATATTTTGCTGACACTCTATGTTTATGTTAATTTTTTAAATATATTATAAATGGGATTGGTTTGAATCAGGTATATTTTTTTTAATATAGTGCATGTTAACCCAGATGATTTAGCTCAATCCACTCAAATTTACGAATCAAATTTCTAATTTGACAATAAATTACTTTTTTTTAAACCAATTGATGAAAAAAAAATCAAGGCTGCAAATTTTGAAATGGTAAATCGAAAATAAAAATTCAATGACTATTTTTGACGTAAGATTATCCAACTATAATGAAAGAATGAATATAAATGTAATTATTTTTTAATATTTCTTGTAGCAAATAAATAATTGGAATGTCGGCAATGTATTTAAAAATAGCCGGTAAACGAAGTGATTACAAAAATAATGGGGTAAATTCGTAGCGACGCCCCTCAAGGCCGCATGATCTAAGGTGTCACTCCCACTGTACTGCTGAGGACGGGAATATCAAGATTCTAATCTTAAGTGAACTATGAGGGTTTTTTCTAAATGGTTTTCACACACACACACACACACACACACTNTTTCTCTACACCCAAATGTGGGTATACTTTCAATATTATCTTCCTCACCCAAAAACCATTAGCGTAATTAGTACATTTGCCTATAGTCCAAATGGGTAGAGCTAAAAAAATATCTTGTATCGATGTAAATTGTATACGTATGTATGTACATACATAAATACACACTGATAGAAAATAATAATTGAACAGGGAAAACGGATATTAATTTTTATGACAGATGATTTTCAATCCAATCAAAATTGTATGGATTTGTACTGTAGATATTGGGATTCTCTTTCAGAAAATATATAAATAGTATGTGTTTCGCCAGAGAATTGTGAACTGTAGAACTATTTTTATTGACGCACATAGGCAGAAATGTACTGAGTAAGAATAAAGTGCACTTAGTGCCCAGACAAGGATACGCCAGATCCTCAGTCTAACGGAAGTTTCACTGCACTCCTTGAGCCAGGTCGAGTCCATCAACACTGGGGTTCGCTAGTGTCAATGCTCAGTGATAAAAGCACTTGCAATTGTGAACTTGTTAAACGACTCACTTTTAACGTGTTCTTCATAAAAGGGCCAATTTTAAGCTCTTTGTGATAATGTGAAGAGTGGGTTGGGTCTCTACCTGAACCTAGCTTTGTGAAAGCCAGCCGATTGACTCTAGAAGGATATTTGTCTACAACTCTCTAGTGAAACTATGTTTAAAATGAGCTATTTAAAAAAATCCCCCTGAAGGAAATGTTGAAGGCCTCAAGCTCTCCCACATAACGCAGTCATTTTAACCTGGACGCTGTTGGTCTGGTGTATCTTTGTCTGTGACTTAGTACCGAAACGTAGCGCTAGGAGCGTGCAATATAGTTTTTTAAATATTTTTTTATCACCGTGTCTTATTATTTAAGATTATACGCATCGCATATACATAATAATTAATCTAATGGGTAGGGATGAGTAAGGAAGCATTTTAGACGTAGTTTACCAGTATTTACGTGAAAGGAAATTGGGAAACAATTTAGGTAAAACGACCTTCAATGTACCCGACTGAGGTTCGAACACTGACTTTCCCGTATTCAGTAGTCCAGTCTACCACGAGAGTGACGCCTTAGACCATTCAGTCTTTTCATCGAGTAACAATATTCTTCTTTATATGTTTGACTCATTATTTTATAAACAGGGCATACCTTGTTTGCAACATATTGTCCCGTATTTTTTTATACAGCACCGCGTCTTAGTACCTGTTCAGGTTTTACCCATATTTACTAATTTCGCTAATGAGTTAAGAAATAAGGAAGGTTAAATTTAGAAGAAGTTTATCCATATTTGCTTGGAAAGTGAGTGGAAAACTAGCTAGTAAAAAACCCCTCAATAAACGTTACCGGGATTTGAGTTCCGATCTACTTGTCACCATCGGTCTAGTTTATTGTGAGAATGACTCCTTAGACCATTTTGTCACTGAAGCAGGTGTAAATGTTATTGTATTATAGCACAAGAAAAGATGTGAATATAGCAGGTGTTTACTGACTCCGTGTATTGTTCTTCAGAACAATGGTGTTCATCGTTATATGATATAGTAAGAAAATAATCCGGTCATGAATACAATTTAAAACCACCAAGTAATTTTTTTTTCTAATATCATTTTTAAAAGGTAAAAATAGTTTTTTTGGAAATTATATTCATATTCAATTATATTCATTGATTAGGGAGCTGGTTCCACTGAAAGTACCCCTCATACTGTTCAAGGAACCTTGGTGGTGTGGTTAGTGTGTTTAACTTGAATATACACATCGTGTATTTATCTTGAAAGGTTTGTTTAGCTTTGTGTTTACACTTAAAAAGCAATTATATCTATTTTTCTCGATAGACCTTATTTTGGATTTCTCTTAGTTTCCCATCACACGGTCGTAAGGATCAAGTGTTTGCTCTTAAATGGTAGTGTTCTAAGTAAGCGAGTTTGTGTGATTTATTTTGATACTCTTCCCCCCTATTTTTTCAAACTAAAATGTGAGTGACTTGTGGTAGTTTTGTCCAGCCCTGAAGGGGGTTGAAACACAGATAGCACCCCTTGAAAGAGAGAAAGAGGGTGAGTTTGTAAAATCGATGGTCGTGCACGGCTCAAGTCGTCGTGAGTGAGGGATGGACCCCTTCCTTCCCCCTCCACCCCTGTGCAAACTTGCTCCGTACACTCCCAGCACGAGTATTTGATCAATGAAGGAAAACTTTCTTTGTTCAGGGAACTAGCCCGCGAGATGATCGATTTATATTTGTCCCATCGTGGACCTTCCCAAATCAGATCCTAGTGGTTGTGTATAGGCAGCCAACAGGTACTTTATACACATAAGGGTCTTATCATAACATGAATTACAAACTTACGTAATCTAAGCACCCAGTACTAACCCAACACAAAAAAACCTTGCTCTAAGCATTCAGCATTAAGAACCCAGCAATAATCACCTAACACTAAGCACCCACATTAATCACCCAGCACTTAGTACCAAACAAATAACACCCAGCGCTAGTTGCCCAACAACAATCACCCAACACTAAAAACCCAGCATTAAGCACCTAACACTAAGCATCCAGCACCAAATACCCAACACTATGCAACCAGCTCTAATAATCCAACACTAAGCACCCAGCACTAATCACCCAATACTAAGAACCCAACATTTAGCACAAAGTACTAAGCACCCAGTACTAGTCATTCATAGATAAGCACCCAACACCATTAAAGCAACTAGCTCAAGCTTAAAGAACCTGGCACTAATTACTCTACACTAAATATTCAACACTTATCAACCATTTTTATTATTATTATTATTATTATTACTAATAGCTACGTAACAGAATAATTATAAATACAAATACCACATTAACTAATGTTCCAATGAGTGGGGAGCAGGTTTCTCAACACCTGTTGTTACTGCCTCTGACTACTTAGTCCCAAAAAAGTATAAGGAGTATAGTGAGACACTCACACATGTGGAATAAGTATCTTCTTTTGTGTGTTAGTGCTTAGTGTTTTACTACGCGTCTGGGCTGCCCAAGTATTTACAATAGTAGAAAAAAGATGAAGGAGATGGAATTTACAGGAAATGCACAGTAGCTTAACTTTCTTGGAAAGAGAGTGGACCATCAGTTAGGGTAAACGCAGCTAGGATTCGAGCCCTGACCTAAAATCACTGTAAAACTAGACGAAATTAGAGTGACGCCTTAAACCGTGAGTCCACTGATGACCATAAATTATAATCGCAAATCAAAGATTATTGTACGGGATGTATCCCACTGTGTTTGGCTCAGAAGACATCCGCCAGGCGCCTTGTGGGGGGGTGTCGCGCGCTAAATGTTTCCAGACCAGAGTCTTACCTGCCGCAGACCCAGACCACGACAAATTCTCTCCCAACTTGTTCGCTAATGGCCTTTTTCCTGTCTCTTTACCTCCTCCAGCCTTCATTCATATTTATTGGGCTGGTGCGACTGGTGGCCTACCCTTCCTCCGAGCCAGGCGCCGTTAGCGCCTTATGTTGGGGAATTATCAAGATACAATTTTATTCCCTCATATAGATAAAGTATTGTATTATTATGTATCTTAACGTTGTGTGTGCCGTTTAACTTAAAAAAAAAGTGGATTTATAACGCTTCCTTTATGCTTGTCGATACCTAGAGCTACAATCGAAATTGTTTAATTCAAACTTGATATTTTGATTACATAAAATGATTATAGCTAAAGGTAAGATTTTAATATTAGCTCTAAAATTAAGGGCTGTTTACTGTTAAACTACCGCCTCTGTGGTTTAATGGTCATAATTCCTGGCTACAGATACAGAGGTCCTGGATTCGATCTCCTGTGCTTCCAGATTTCTCTGTGGGTTTGGAACGGGTTCAACTCCACCCCGTGAGAACAAACTAGGAGCTACTTGAATAAAAAAAAGTAGGGTCTTCGATCTTGAAAACTGAGATTAATGTGAAGAACATATGATAGCCTTTATCTGCAGAAGCTGCACTATCTTCACCAGCCGACGGTGGTCACTCGGTCGATATAACTCGATTGCGGGCTGACGCCATGAAGTTTTTTCACTGGTAAACTATTTTTGAAAATTCGATCTCTTCCAAGAACGACTCAAATAATGTTTCTCATAGTAGATATCTGAGTACGTAGTGTATTGCATAATAAATATAATTATATACTTGTTTATCTGAAACAAAGCTAGCAGCTTACTGATGACCTATTTTCGAATATGTTGTTACAAACTATAATATACTACTTTTAATTCATGTGTATTATAACAAACTTATCCGTGGTGATTGTCCACAGGATTAGTTCTTCATCACTTGGTTGAATATAAAGACTATGAGAAAGAATATTTATGTACATTTGTGTCGTACCATTGATTTTTTATTGGAACTTTGATTGTACCAGTGGTTAGTTAGGTAGGAAGCTGACTTTGGGTCATTGAGGCTTATCTCGATCACATATTAGGTCTGATATCTTTATAAATATAAAGAAAAATCAGATATAAAATTCATCTTTAGCCTTTACTTCTTACTACTATAAAATATAAATATAATATGGGCTCTCAAAGATCATTACATATTTTTAAGGAGAAAAATTCCCATATATAGATTTAAATCTAGTTTTATTCATTCTCATTTATATTAATTGATTAATAAATGAGATTACAAAATTAGTACTGCTAAAAACCATAAAATAATCTTTGTTTCGTCTTGAAGATGTTTTAATAAACCCACGTAAGTTTTAATATTACAGTTTTATAAATGTATGTCCCCGTTAATAAATGAAGACGAGTAGCTGTAATATATTATAAATGCTTTAAATAGATTATCTGTTTTAATAACAATGTCTTCATTTTCTTAAAAAATAATTACCAGTTGGCACATGGACAAGCGCCAGGATCATCTATTCTGATTTTATGTCAATGTATACTTTAGAATGACGAGGCTAAAAACACACTATGAATAATATTTTATATACGCCCGCAAGACACAATCAGTTTTGTTTAAAGCTTATAGCACCCTACGAGGTATTTAATGCAATCAAAAGAATATCATCATTAGAGAAGGGTTCGGACAAAATCCCTATTACATTCAACCTAACAATAATTCGCCGAGTACTTTACGTTTGACTGATAGTTTTAATCATCCTCTACGAACCGGACTCTTTCTTACTGCTTGTAAAACTGCTTTTGTTAAACATATTGCGAAAATTGCTTTTACTAGTACAGTCAAGGACTATATACCAATAAGTACCCTTCCAGCTCTATACAAAGCCTTAGAATGCATAGTGTATAGTCAAATATATGGTTACCTAACTGCCAACAACTGGACAAATATCAATCAGTCTGGTTTTCAACTGTACCATAGCACAGCCACAGCACTAATTAATGTTACAGATGACATAAGACTGGCAATGGACAACGGACAATTCATATTACAGACACTCTTAGATTTTTGTAAAGCTTTCAATACAGTCAATCATGACATCTTAATTGCTAAACTATAGTCATATTTTAATTTTTCCGGCCTGTCTGTAAATTAGATTAGCTCATACTTATCTGGGTGGCAACAATGTGCTGCAATCCGTAGATCCCTTTCTGGTTGGCCTAGTGTAGATGTGGGAGCATTGCAGGGGTCGGGTCTGGGATGTTTGTTGATTTCCATGTTTATTAATTGCCTACCGGCTCGTCTGCAAGTCACTAAATATCATATGTATGCAGAGGATCTCAAAATATATTTGTCTTCCCCTGCACATCTATTAACTAATGCCTTCGTATTATTAAACTCAGATCTTAATGCAATGCACATATGGGCAGCTTTTGGCCTGTTTATTAACCCTGTTAAATCTCAATCTAGTACTATAGGCTCAAATAAACTTACATCTACAACAAACTTTTCTAATATTCCTAATGTAATATTGAATAAAAACATAATTCCTTTTGTATTTATGTTCAAAAAAATCAGGGATTATAAATTATTAGTGATATTCTTAAATGCCCTAACCAATTAACTCATATTTTAAACAAATCCCATCTTTGCATTTATTAAAGCGACTTAAGAACTTTCTTCCTGCTGCTCTTAAAATATCATTTGTTCATACTGTAATAATTCCTCACCTTGACCACTGTGGTATAGTTTACCATGACTCAATTGTTGAACTCGTTAGTAGCTTATAAAAACTTCAAAACACATGTGTAAGGCTTATCTTAGCATTGCGATCCCTTGACCATATTTCTACATATTTTAACAAACTTGATTGGCTTCAACTTGATGATAGACGGAATATACATACTCTTGTAATGATAAATAAAATATAGGTTACAGGATATTCTCAACATCTCTCCTCACGTCTAGTCCCTCTACATGCTCGTCATAGTCTCAGGACACGCTCACGTGACACCCACACACTTTCCATCCCTCTTCACAAATATAGCTTCTATTCTCTCTCTATTAAAACTGCCGCCACTATAATCTTGCCCAAGGTCTGTGAGCAGAGTCTCGATCGTCGATGTTAGGGGAAATGTAGGGATACAGTAATAATGTGTGTGTAAAGTAACATTATTATTATTATTATTATTATTATTTGTACAAATTTATTTAATCTAAATAGTTACTAAATATTATTAGCATTGTTTATTTTTAAGTTATTTGCTAGTTCCACCATGTTTAAATATGTAATGCGTAGTATAATGACATGTGAATATGTGTGTTTGGTCTGATTGTGTATATTGACGTTTCTTTTTGCTTTGTTTTTCTCCCTCTCTTTTATTAATTCTATATTATTAATCTTTTTTAAATTCATAAATGTACAATTATGTATCTAAGCAATATTTCTTGTTTACTATTATTTCTCTACAGATATTATAAATAAGTATTACCACTTGAGTATTAAATGTACATTCTTTACTATTACGGGGTTAAGTGTAAGAAAAGGCGCTGGCCTTAACTTTGCCCAAATAAAGACATTATTATTATTATTATTTAGAGATTGGTTGGTATTCCCGGCTATAAGTATGGAGTTTTTGTAATGGTTTCCCACTCTCTATTCTAAACTTGACCTTTTCGGCCCTACTTAATTGTTGTAGACCGGACGGGATTTTAACTAAGCAATCCCCCCTCAGAAAATTGGTTCTAGTTCCAGATAGGTCAACACAGTATACAATCAAAAGTAAAAAATTAATATTATGTCACAAGGCCAAGCTACTAAAATAACTGACCATATTTCAGATAAATTTCTTAGTACAGTAAAAAAATGTGGCCACTATTCATGAAATTCGTGAAGGTCATATTGAGGAGGACGGAGATCGGCCCTTAACTCTTGGCATCAAAGCTCTTAAAGTTATCTACTCAAAAACTCGAATGGTTTATTCCATCGTAGATGAAAATAAATATGAGATTATTTCCATCTCGTTGTTTACAAACAGTATCTAATATTACTAAATCAATATTTCAAATACCTCCTACCAAAAAAATCACAAAACCCAAAGTAATCATTCGTATCTATAGGTTTGGGAAATGTATTGTTTTGCTATCGACAAAGTAAATGTTCAGTGGATTGGACGAGAGGATGGTTGAAATCACAATAGACACACAAAACACACACGGCTACGTAAATAAAGAAATCAACAGCTCCGATTTGAGCTAGCGTCCAAAACAATGTCGCCTTCCGTCAAAAAAACATTGCATGTCACATTTATGTAGTGGACATTTTTGAGTTTCCAACAATTTGTTATTTATATTACTAAAATTTAAATATTCACACGCAGTTTATATGATGATGTTTTATCACCTCAGGAACTACAAACTCACTTAGCCTAAGACACCAATACTAAATATCAGTGTCATTGTTTCAATAACCTTGGTGGCTCAATGCCAGTGGACTGTACTGGGCGATTTCCTGTTTCATCTTCAGCAAAGTTATGGTCCTATTAATAAATTCGTGTATCTTAAAGCTGCCAATAGGGCACTATTTTAACTTGATAGTGCAAGGCTTACTCTACTTAAAACTAGTATCCACGTCTTGGTATTCTCCCTTTTCCATGGTAACGGTGGGTCAGTTGAAAATTTGGGTAATCTTGTTTATAGGCATAGTATATTTTCTGTTAGAGGAAATAGTTGAAGGCATATTACTAGTTATTGTAAATGTTGGTAAGTCCAGGCCTCTATGAAATGTGAAATAGAAGGTTCTGATAGAAGGAGGAGATGAAGACATATCACATGTAAATATAAAGATTGGAAGCTTGGGCATATTTTAAATTTTATAAAGGGGATTCTGGTAGAGGAAGGAGATCAAGACATACCAATAGTTATAATAATTGATTGTAAATTTACGCCCCTATGGAATGTGACATGGAAGGTTCTGGAAGGGACCTAGGTCTGCCGGAAACAATGGTATTCATAATTCTGTTTGTTGCAGTTTGGCATTGGTGGGGAGGGTAGGGGGCTCAGAGGAGATTACCCCACTGTTTGTCACGATCAGACTGAATAAACAACCCCCAACTCTATTTACAGAAGGGAGAGGGGACGAGTGATATTTACCACTGGACCACTCCTGGAAATTATCTGGGCGATACATGCTGCAGCACAATACCATCCCTGTACAGCATTAACACTTGTAACACACGTGACTATACTTCCAACAAGATCTCCAGATAGATCTACACTTTTATAAAGGCCTTCGTACAGGCCTACACATGTAGCAAGGCCATATACTCAGTTAAACTTAGCTATTTTTTCGTCTAATGCTTTGCATATTGTATATTTGACCCGTGATAGGTTATATTTCCGGGATCACGAGCCAGCTAGGCTGATTATAATTACTAACTTTTTTTTAACCGTGTGATTTTACATCCCCTCACCAGACACCTAAAGTTGCCAGTCCTTTTCATTATTTTTTTTTTATGGCTGCTAGCAAATACCGACATATTCATCTTCTTCAATCTATTCTTAATCGTTGGTAGCCAGGACTACTCGAATAAAAGAATAACTCAACCATGACAAATGGTTGAGATGTTATTACGTGATCTATTTCCCGCAACTCATCATCAATTCCCTCCTCTCCTTTCTCTCTGTTCTATTATTATTATTCCAGCCGATTTGTTATGACGTGTGTCTTCTCTCTGCCAATCTTGTTTCATACTCTTTCTCCCCCTTCTCCAGAGTTCGTGGGTCTCCGCCTCCGCTCGGCGCGTGTCGGAACCACTTCGCGCCACTCCAAGCAATCGAACCGTCCTTGTCACAACAGAGGGCGCTACCGGACCAGATACCAACCGCGTGGTAGCAGAGCACACCATAATATAGACCATTGATTACCCGCGCTACTCCGTGTCTTCTATCTTTAGTAGTCAGTGGCAGTTGGCGCCATTTTGACTGACCTCTCCTATCCCCATATGCCTGACTCTCTATGATCGTCATGTGACCTGATCGATCCCAGCAACTTGTTCTTCTGTTGTGTGTATGTTGTGTCTGTCGCGAGGTTTGTGTTTTCTGACAACATGTTGAAAGACATTACTATCCACTAGATTTGGTCCCGACTTTGCAGACAGATCCTTAAGGACTCGGCCATGAACAGAATGGGTGAGTTTTTAGTTCTGCTGTTCGCATGACGTGTTGTGGTCAAATGTCCCTTGTCCTCGGACATGGGCTGCATGTTTTCAACGCTATTTCAACCCCACGGTTGGCTACGATACGGATTTGGTCATTCTTTACATCTTAATCTAGTGTCTGATTGTTCCGAGAGCGAAAACAGTTCCAGTTTGGACTTAAATTGAAGCAAATATTTATTTTAACAAAAATAATAGATATTTATAGCTGGGTCACCGTAAGAAGAACAATATCATAAAACTTAAAAAGTAGCTAAATCTATGTTTATGTCACCACGTGTTCTTTAACTTTTACATTTGATAGCGTGCCAATGATGGCATCTGTGATGTAACGGTCAGTATTGAGTACTTTATTTATAAATTGTATTTGTCATGAAATATTTAACTGTGACTATCCACCTTGATTTCGATTTGAAAAATGATTATTAAAACCTAGGTTTGTACTTCTTTGTTAATTGTTGGTTCTACCACGTTCAAGAGCACCAAGGCACCAAGCTTCTTAGAATTTATAGAACGCTTGTATCCTGCATAGGAAACAAAAGTTCAAGATATATTAAGAAGATTAATCATAATTCTGTTTAGTCAATTGTCTGGAGTTAATAATTCGATAGTTCGCTTCAGTGGTCAAATGGTATAAGGCGTCACTCTCGTATTAGACGGGCCTGCGGATGACGGGGAGATTGGGATTCGAATCTTGGTCGAGACTATTGAGGGTGGTTTTCCTACATAGTTTCCTACTCTCCTTCCACGAAAATACTGGTAGATTATATATAAAATACTTCCATCCTCATCCTTAACCCGTTAAAGTCATTATCATATGCGTATAACTTGAGCAGGTAGTAAAACGTGATAAAAAACATGCTTTAATTTTGATGTGTCTGATAAAAGGTGATAGTATTAATATTTGTTAAGTGTCGATTGGGATGAAAATTATTGGTTTGTTTTGTTAAAATACTTTTATTAGTGCGTTCAAAACCAAGGCTAACAACGATTTAAATTAAGAACTGTGGGAAACTATTAAATAAAATACACCCACATAAGTATGTTAAGGTTATGAGAGATTTACTGTAATATATCGCATGGGAAAAACAACTTTCAAGATTCGAACCTTGACCTTCCAGTCTATAGAGATCTTGGCACCTTAAACCATTTTACCATCGGTGGATGGATGGTGGATATACTTATACCTAGCACCACGTCCTACTACCCGTTCGGGTTATACGCTTAAGTACTACTTACGCTAATGTGCTAGGAATTGGGAAGGATGAATATAGAGAATATAAACCCGCTTTTGCGTGGATGGAGAGTGGAAAACCATTTAGGCAAAACCACCCCAGTTCACCCGACCGAGATTCGAACCTTGACCTCCCCATCCTCGGCAGTTTAGCTCAACATGAAGCCAGCGCGTTAGCTAACTATGCCACCGAGGCGAGAAATAAACACGTTGACAGTAGGTGTATATTGAGTCTCAACTTTTTTCAATCCATGTATTTAGAGTTGTTTCCTGACCGAAACAATTTGAGACTGACATGATGAACAAATTTCCCGGTGAACAACAAACATTTAAATCAACCGTAATTTTGGTCTCAATCTGCCGATATTTAGTTAGCTGAACTACCCAGATTATTATTCATGTTCATTAACGATATATATATATATATATATATATAATACCGGCTTCAGCTGCCACATGGTCTAAGGCGTCACTCTCGCAATAGATTGGACTGCCGATGACAGGGAGCTCAAGGTTCGAATCCTAGTTGGGTTTTTACTTTAAAATATTTACTCTTCTACCACGCAAATGCGGGTACATGTCCTCTAAGCTCAACCATCTTTAGCAATAGCTCATTAGCGTAACTATCACATACAGTATGCGTGTTATCTGAACAAGTAGTAAGTAATGGTGCTAAAAAAATACTATTTATAACCAAATCAATAGTTTTTGGGTTTATTACCACCGCTCCTTATTACCCGTTCGGGTCCCACGCTCACATCAATAGTTGAATGTTCTACCAACTGTATATGCTCAACTACCGGTACTTTACATAACACCAATGTTGCACCAAATTAGCTATTCAGGCTATCATCCATGCTCAACAAACAACCATCCTGCTACTTAACTATTGTATTTTCTGAGTAATAGTAATATTACGTAAACACATCTCGATTGCCAAATGTTTTGATCCTGTCACCCTATAGATGTATGCGCGGGTCCGTGTGAATGGGACTCAAGGGTCTCCGTGGTCACGTGACAAACAGCTCGGGCCAGAGGTCTAAATGGTAACCTGGGGACTAATATCAGACCCCTCACCTCATTACATACCAATAATATTGTTAATTGACCTGAGCTCGTCAACCCTCCATATTGATTACCGAGTTCAATGGTTCAGTTTCACCTCAGATACAAATATTGCCTGCAGGTTGGGATTAAACTCAAATAGTTAGGTGCACTTCCCATACCTACCAGTACTAAACTATGTTTTGTCCAGTTCTTCCTCAAATACAAACATAACTGCAGGTGGGAGTTAAGGCGGGGGTGAAGGAAACGCGCGTTAAGGGCAGGTACTTTATTTTTTGAAGTTCTTATAACAACATTTTTTGGCTGAAATAAATAATTATATTACTCCAGTAGCAATAAAGAGTTTAATTTTCTTCACATGGTGGCATTAACATTTGTTGAATATCTGTCATGAACATAGCGTTATTAGATGAAAAAACTTTTTAAAATTAAGATAAAAAGTTGTGATTGGATTCCAGAACACCCTTGAAAGATATTAAATAACTGTTGATGGGAAAAAAATTAATTCTTATATTTCTTTTTAGATCCATTACTGTTTGCAGTATTAGGCCTGTGTCAGTTTTTTTTATTCAAGCCATATATGTATCTACTACCAGCCTGCTAGGCCTGTCGTAGATTCATACGCCTGATACTATAGCTTAAGACTAGGACAGTCACATCCAGTCCACGGGTGTTAGGTCATCACTGTGATAGGGCAAACCCACATTTCACCATTGAGAGATTTATCAGCCATGCCGAGAATAAAACCCGAACCCTTATCTCAGTAGACAAACAAGCTACCGACTGAGCTAAGGTCTTGGATATATTCTGTTTCTACTGGAGTGATATTTGATTCATTTTGGACCAAAATATTTTTGCTATAAAAACTACAAAAACACTGCTTTTAGCTTGTGTACTCTAAATCCCCACCTTAAACTCAGAGATCTAGGTACACACTCCCTATACAGTCCCGTCCAAAACTATGATAACATCAATTAATCTAAGTAATGTATGGCTATGTGCTGATATAACACTAATATGTAGTTATTGTGTGACTAGTGTGCAGCCAATTAAAGACACATAATAGCTCATACTTATTGAAAGCAGTAGAGATGATATCCACACAGGATCCTAGTAGCTTATCTTAGCTCTATTCTAGGGAAAACGTGGCAACTAATGTCCTCAATCAACATCTTTATACCATCACGTCTTACTACCTGGTCAGGTTATACGTATATATGGTAATTACTCTAATGAGGTAGGGATGAGGGAAGAAGTATTTTAGAAGAAATATACTCGCATTAGCGTGGAAGAAGAATAGGAAACCTTTTAAGGAAAACCACCCTCAGTGGGCACGACCGGGACACCAACCTCAATATCCCGTCCACATCAGGCCAATCTAGCACAAGAGTGATGCCTTAGACCATTCGGCCACTGTAGTGGGTTGCAATAATCAATTTATTTTACAACATAAGGTACTCGCTCAAGTTTTAAAGTTAAATATTTTTAGTCCTTTCCGGGAATTGAAACCTAGACCATTATATCAGTCTGAAATCACTTTATTGACTTGGTGGATATATCATACCAAATGGTTATAAGCCCCATTGTTCCATCATATTTAAAGAACTAATATTGCGAGCATCGTTAAGGAGTAAAGGAAACTATCTTGTAATACCTAAACCTGCGAGCAATGCTAAGGAGTAAAGGAAACTATCCTGTAATACTTAAACCTGCAAGCAACGTTAAGGAGTAAAGGAAACTATCTTGTAATACCTAAACCTGCGAGCAATGCTAAGGAGTAAAGGAAACTATCCTGTAATACCTAAACCTGCAAGCAATGCTAAGGAGTAAAGGAAACTATCCTGTAATACTTAAACCTGCAAGCAGCGTTAAGGAGTAAAGGAAACTATCATGTAATACTTAAACCTGCAAGCAATGCTAAGGAGTAAAGGAAACTATCCTGTAATACTTAAACCTGCAAGCAATGCTAAGGAGTAAAGGAAACTATCCTGTAATACTTAAACCTGCGAGCAATGCTAAGGAGTAAAGGAAACTATCTTGTAATACTTAAACCTGCGAGCAATGCTAAGGAGTAAAAGAAGCCATCTTGTAAGACATAATCCTGTGAGCAATGTTAAGGAGTAAAAGGAACATTGAACCACCATCTTGTAAGACATAATCCTGTGAGCAATGTTAAGGAGTAAAAGGCATATTGAACCACCATCTTGTAAGACCTAGACACAAAAACCGACCTGTGAATTCAGACCAGACAAACCGTATCAAAAACATATCATTTCAATCAATGAAATAAGAGGGAAGATAGGAAACCATTGGGTTCTAATTTCGATTTCCCAATTTAAAATAAGAATTACTAACCCTCTCTTCACTCTTAGCTTGTCCAAGTTGCAGTGGATCTGAGGATGGCCCGTCCTAAAGCTGGACTAACGTATCCCTATTTCATGCATAATGCATATACGTAGGAAACAGTGGTGGTCCAAGGAACATTGCTGAGAGGAGGGAACACCCTAGTAAAATCATCGAAGGGTGCGCAACGTGAGCTATTTGTTCCTCTCCGTTTTCGAGAGTTGATATAGAGTAACACGGTTAGTGTTTCTGACCTTGACAACGAGCTAGGCCGTGAATTCAATAGCAACCAGATAAATTGGAGATGGCTTCAACTCAATTTAGTAGTTAACTCTAGTGCGGGATTGCTGCCAAACCGGCTAATATGCGCGTAAATAATAGTATGAAGGTTTCATCTAAGCTTTAATTTAAGCATTTAATAGATAATCTTTAAAAAAGATTTTTAATTCAAATGTCCCTCCTAAACATTATTAATGGTTTAGTTTTAATTTATAATAATGTAGTACTCGCAAGAAGTTATCCCGATAATCTTTTTGAGTTTAATTAAGAATTTCGTTATTTTGGTTCCGTTCTCGTCTAATTAATTATGAACTAGTAGGTTCTGTGGAGTGAGGGTGTATTGTTCCTCTCCCTCTCCTACCCTGTAAACATTCCTAGCTCCACTGGTAGGTTCTGTAGTGTGAGGGAGTATTGGTCCTCTTTCTCTCCTACCCTGTAAACATTCCTAGCTCCACTGGTAGGTTC